>VDFB02354615.1:0-81107 GCA_007258455.2 Sequoia sempervirens
AGAGATTGATTTTTGGTTGTGACAAGGAAAATTGGACCCTTTTGACAAAAGAGACAATTGCATGCCTAATTAGACCCACTTTTGAGTACCCATGCATCATAATTTATCCTTCAAAACAACATTTATAGGCCCCTAAGACCCATTATTTTTTATCTAGAGGCTTGTTTTACTTGATAAATCACTTAAATCCCAACAAACAACATTCAATTCATCCATATCCTGAAAACCCACCTTCAAAAACCTCTAGTGGGACCCATTCGCCACCTTGGGTGAATGAGTCCCCTCTGGTGGGACCCATTCACCAAGGGTGGCAAATGAGTCCCTTTTGAGGGAAATTTCAATTTTGAGTGGGAATTCAATTAATTCAACTTAATTTTTCAGTGAATGTCGACCTTTAGGTCTAAATAATGGGAAAGTTAGGTGTTTTTGCTTATAAATACTCATTTTAAGTCATTTTACACATTTTTAATCATTTCACAAAAGAAATTTCTAAATTCAAGTCTTCTACAATAAGTTTAATTAGCAAAGTTGAAGTTTTAGGGAAACAAACTAGAATTTTTTGCAGGTCTTGAAGCGCACTTTTTGGATCAAAGTTCAAAATTGCAAAGAGTTGATGATGGATGCCTATGGTGAATAGGTTGAGGAGATGCAACTAGTCATCAAATCACACCTAAAGACTCATTTTCAAAGTGATTCCATCTTCCATTTCTTCTCTATCTTCATATTAAGGTTTACATCTCATTTACATTCCATTTGTATGTCATTTTGTCTCCATTTTTGATGTGTTGTGAGATTTCTAGGGTTGATATCTTGCATCATTCAAATCATATTTGCATTTCTTATTCTTGCACAATAGAATAGCATTTTTGACATACTTCAGACTTTCCTAGTCTTTAACACATCTAAGGCTAGGGTTTTATGTAGATATTTCTCCATTCAAGGTTTAATTAGCCAACTAGGGGTTTTATTGGTAGGAAAATTCCCCATTAGACAAACAATTTTAAGTTATTCTGTAGGATTTTTTTGAAATCCTGATTTGGGTTTCCATTAGAAAGTATTATACAGGTGTCAAGGTGTAGAACAAAAACTTGAAAGTATAGAAATTTGAAAGTGGACTGATTTTCCATGCATGGAAAATGAGTCCCTCATGAGGTTCCATTTTGAGTTAGATGCAAATCCAGACACCTAGTTAGCAAAAAATAGTTTTTGTGCAGAAAAACCCTGACTTGAGATTGATTCACCTAGGGTGGTGAATGAGTCGTAGTTTGCTCAAAATCAAATTTTTCAGGTTTTTGGATTGCTTTCCAGTCCTCTCCAGCTTCTCAGGTGCACACATTCTGATATTTGGCTTTTTGTTTAGTTTAATTTGTATTTTTCATTCATCATTTTAAGCTTTTTGCATATCAAATTGTGTTTTCAAACATTGCATATTTCTTAGGTTTTGCATTCAAAATCAATCAATTACTTAACTTAGTTGCATTTAGATAATCTCATTTATCCTTAATAACATCATGTATTTCCTAATTTGAGTGAACCACATTGATTTTTCATGAGGTTTATCTCTCTCCTTTTAGGTGGAACATCCTAAGAGTGCAAGAGTAGCCCATAAGCCTCACACTCAAAAATATATGGCTCATTTTGGTGAACCTACATATTGAACATCATATCATTCTGATTTGGATTTATATTTTCATCCTAGGACTTAATTGCATTGTTGTTTGCATTGTTTTTGCATCGTAGGGCTTCTTAAAGTTGCAATAGTGAAAGTATCATTTAGAGTTCATTATTTCATCTTATTTCATTACTTCACTTCAAAATTTTGCATTATCAGTTTCTATTTGCATTGTATATACCTAAAAACATTCAAAAAAATTTAAAAAATAAAAAAATACCTCCCTTGGGACTCATTCACAACCTTGGACGAATCACTCCCACTGCAATTTTTGAATCATAGTTTCTAGAATTTAGTTTATTACTTTGCACATTTATGTTTCTTGCAGTTTCTTTTATGTCATAGTTCAGTTATCTTTTGTTTCATTAGCATAAGCATCATTTTCTTTCATGGCATTTATGGATAGTCTTAGATTTTTGCAACTTTTATTTTCAGTATTCGTTCCTAGTTCTTTTAGATCAGATTCATCGATACATAAAAACACAAAAACCAAAACATCAAAACAACCTTTCAAATAAATGATTCAAATTAGAAACACCATCTCATCCAAGCACCTTAGAAGTGATGATGTAGATAAGTTAGATGAAGTTCTTCAAGACTTCCTCTCACTCACTTCATCCTCTAATGCTTGCATTGAGAAACCTAAACCACTTAACGATAACATATCCCTCAAACCTTTTGGTTGTGATGACTTTGACTTGTTAGATGAAGCCCTTTAGGACTTCATCTCACATAAGTCATCCACTAAGGTTTGTTGTGACCAACCCACAATAACGAATGTTAACACTTTTGATACTTGTTGAACAACTTAAACCAATTGACGATAGGGTATGTGCAGGATCATGATGGGCCAAAAAGTGGCGATATAATGGGTATTTGTAGTGTATGTGGCTGACGACTTTTTTTTTACCCAAAATTGATGAAACGAAAAGGGTTTTTAAAGGAGATTCTCATCTTTCCACCAATATAAATTATGCTTTACTTTAGATTTCATAAATAATTATTATTCATTTCCTGTTTGAAATTATATTTAAATTCGCGAGTTATTAGGTTGATTGGCATCCTATAGCTTTCAAAGCGATTATCACATTTTTTTTTACTGAATATGGAAATATGCATCACATTCTATACTTGGATACTATAGGATTAAAAAAAATGAATTTGTGGATTTTGACCAAGTTAAAAGATTGGTTAAGATGTACAAGTTTTATATTTTTTAAAAGTTTTAGTAAAATTACAAAAATATGCATCACATCAGGACATGGAGTCCTCTAGGAGTCATCTTTACTTATATCTAAAATCTTTATAAAAAAAAATTATCATTTTATTGTAGTTTAGGATAGAATTAGAATGACTGACTACCTTCTTATTTTTTCCTTGAAATTTAAGTACTCTTGCGTGAAATTTCAAATTTTCACCAAATAGATTTTAAAAAATAAAAATAAACCTAGTAGTTTAGAAACTACATTCAATTTTCTATAGATTCTATTCTTACATATTTTTGAAATAATATAGATAACTTATTCAAATTTTTACGTCAAGTTTCCTAACTCTGATTTTTCTAAATTTTTTGCCACTTAAGGGCCTGTTTTTTCCATGATGATCCTGCACATACCTGATAACTTACCCCTAAAAACTTTTATTCATGATGACTTGGACTTGTTAGATGATTCCCTTCAAGACTTCATCTCACTGAAATCATCCACTAAGGTTTGTCATGAGAAATCTAAAACAAAGGATGTTAATGTGATTCAACCTCAACTCATTCTTTACCCACCCTCACATAAAATTCATCCTTCCAATAAACCTGAGTACACTCTTTACCCACCTAAAACCAATGTGTTGCGACAATCAAGTAATGTTACTATTGCTCATACATATAATACCTGAAACAGTCTGCAACTACCACAACCAACCCCACCCTCTTTTCCTTTACCCAATTCGCCTAGTGCTCCTCATTTCCTCCCACACACAAAGGAGTATGATCTTGTTGAAAAATTAAAGACTACTCCTGCAAAGATTTCCCTTTGGGATTTACTTCAGAACTAGCCAAATTACCACATTATTCTTCAAACAACCTACACATTTAATCCATAACACAAATCTTGACATTACTTTCCATCAAAATGAGCTCCCTCCTTTAGAGTTGTGAAAACAAAATGAATCCTTTATGATAATTGCTCAATTCAATCGCATAGGTATCAAAAGAACCCTTATCGATAATGTTTTTTCCCTTAAAGTGTGTAGTGTGAATCTCCTTGATAAATTGCACGTTGATAAGTCACAAATAATACCTGATTTTGTATCCATTCGAGGATTTGAAAATACAACAAAGCAACTGCTCGGTATAATCACTTTACCTATTACAATATGGGTGGCTACTTTGCAAACTCCTATTCATGTCATGCCTTATGATCTTTCATATAATCTTCTTTTAGGCATACCATGGATTCATGAGATGAATGCAGTGCCTTTGACCCTTCATCGTATCATGAAATATGTCAATAAAAATCACACTTATCAAGTTGAAATAGACCCTGAGCCTGAAAGTTTCTTGCACCTTGAAAAAGGAGCTACAATTCCTCTGAAAACATCAATTCCAACATCCAATATAGACCCTTTCAAAATTAAACACAACAATGAGGAATCAGTATCTAAAGTATTCGGCGATGATTGGGGATCCTTAGAATTCACACCTTCATTTATGGGCGAATACATAATCACACAAAAGAAAGATGAGAATCAAGAACAACCAAACATCATGTCCACTCAAAATTCTGAACAATCTTCTCAAACATCTACACAACAAATTTTGATGAGATTGATTATCAATCTCCACCTACTCTGAAAAAAATGGAAAGACTTTATGTAAAAGGCTATGAACTTGTGAAACAATTAGGATATACTGGAAAAGGATGAAACATGAACAAGGTATTTGTGTTCCTATCGAACCTAATACGCAAGAGACAAAAACTAGATTGGGCTATTCTTTTTCTAAGACGAAGAACGCTACTCAACGACCATCTTTGAGCATCAACACTATTACATGTTGAAACCAAAACATAACCTCACCATCCAACATCCTGAATTGCTTGATAAGAATTCACCACAATCATGGCAGTATGTTGACAATGATGAAACTCTTAAACAAATGTTAGGATTTTATGATAATGCATCCTCTCCTACTCCCATAAAACAAATTATTCATGCCATGATCATTACCAAGAAAAAAGAAAGCGGTATCACTGAGGAACCCTATGAGTCTGAAGTTCCTAAATCTAATGCACTCCCTTTAGGAGATACAATTAAAGTACCAATGGACATTGATGATAAAGACAAAGTTATTAATATTGGGAAGTGCCTTGATGATGAAGAACAAGAAGACACTACAACTTTACTTCATGATTTTCCTAAAAAAATTGCTTGGAAATATTTTGATATGCCAGGAATTGATCCAAAAATTGTGACACACAACATCATTCTTGCTAAAAATGCTAAACCTTTTCATCAAAAGATAAGAAAAATGCACCCTAACATAGCCTTCCATGTTAAAGTGAAACTTGAAAAACTCCTTGATGCAGGCTTCATTTGACAAATTGATTATTCTCCTTGGATCTCAAACATTGTCGTAGTTGCTAAACTCGATAATCGTATTAGCATAGGTACGGATTTTTGTGACTTGAATAAAGCTTCTTTAAAATACAACTTTTTGCTTCCTAATATTGACACGATCGTGGATTCAACTGCTAGACATGCTTTGTTTTCATTCATAGATGGATTTTCTAGTTATAATCAAATATTTATTAATCCTCAAGATCAATACAAAACTGGACCTTTACAACTATTTGGGGAACGTTTTGTTGGGTAGTGATGCCCTTCGATTTAAAGAATTTTGGCGCAGCTTATCAATGAGCAATGGCATTAATCTTTCATGATTACATCCATAAAATTTTGGAAGATTATGTTGATGATATCCTTGCTAAATCTTTAACAAGACAATACAATGTAAATGTTCTTCAGAAAATATTCAAACGAATACGTAAATATAATATACAATTAAATCCAAAAAAGTGTGTCTTTGGTGTAGATAGTGGTAAAATTTTGGGGTTTATCATATCTCATAGAGGCATTGAGGTGGACACAAAGAAAATTGATGCAATTATTAACATGCCACCTCCTCAGAACATTTCTCAATTGCAAATGTTACAAGGCCGAATTCAAGCTATCTGTCATTTTGTTGCATCTTTAGCTGATTGCACATTACCTTTCATGCATCTTCTTAAAAAGGGTGTACCTTTTTATTGGTATGAGGATTGTAAACATGCTTTTGAGAGTTTAAAGCAATACCTTGCAACCCCACTTGTTTTACAACACATCGTGCCAAACAAACTATTTATCCTATACATAGTCGCATCAACCCATGCTCTTCTAACATTGCTGGCTCAACAAGATGATCATGGAAAAGATCACCATGTTTATTACATTAGTTGAACCTTAATTGATTATGAAACTCAATACTCACCAATTGAAAAATAATTTTTGGCTCTTGTATTTGCTACTAGTAAATTGTGACATTATTTACTAAATGCTGAAATATAAGTTATGAAAAAAAATGATCCTCTTAGACATCTCTTTAACAAAATAGACCTTTCTGGATACTTAGCTAAGTGGGTGATGTTGTTAACTGAGTTTGACCTTAATTTTTTTTCACAAAAAGCAATCAAAGGACAAGCCTTAACTGATCACTTAATTGATGCTCCTTCTCCTCTCGCTTTACCTAATCACGAATCCTTTCCTGATGATAGTGTAAAGACCGTTGATATTAAAACATGGGAATTGTATTTTGATGGATCTAAGTGTAGAACAGGTTCTGGTGTTGGAGTGGTATTAATTCCACCTGACAGACAACCTCTTCCCTTGTGGACTATTGATTAAATTTCCTATGCACAAATAACGCAGTTGAGTATGAGACATTAATCACAGGTTTGTGAGCTTCTTTAACAATGAATGCTAAACATATCAAGATCTTTGGTGATTCGCAATTAGTTATCAAACAAATCAATGGTACATATCAAACTAAACATGACAAGCTATTAAAATACAAGGATCTTACAATGAAACTATTAGAGAAGTTTGAATCATTCACCATTGATAACATCCCCTGAAAAGACAATAGACATGCAGATGCAATGGCAAGTGCAACCTCTCTTATATCCCCACACGATCCTTCAACAAAATTCACCTTTGTTATTCATCCCATCATGAATCCTTCAATTTATATTCAATTAGGATACATTTTAACAACTACTCAAGACACCTCGTGAGAATGGTATGATACAATCTACCATTATTTCAAAAAATGGTACCATTCCCAATCCCACAATGACAAACACTCAAAAACATCTACGCAAACTAGCAGCTAAATATGTGATCCTTGCCGATCCATTGTAAAGAAGATCTTGCAAAGCTCTCCTATTATGATGTCTTAAGGATTCTAAAATCCCTATAGCACTTGAACAAGCTCATGCTAGTGCCTATGGAGGTCATTTTGGGGGGTGGGTCACGTTAGTGCAAAAACTTATTCGTATGGGTTATTATTGAATACATATGGAGGACTATTTTGCATACGTTAAATGATGTCACAAATGTCAAGAGCATAGAAATTTGATCCATGCTCCTGCTTCTGAGCTCCATGCCCAAGTTCCCATTTGGCCATTTTTCAGTATGGGGATTGGATCTTATTGGAAAAAATTCACCTCCTTCTTTTGTTGTACATATGTTTATCATAACCGCAACAAACTATTTCATGAAATGGGTGGAAGTTATTCCTCTTCATTCTACAAATTCTAAAGTAATTTTTTGTTTGATATTGGAACACATAATTTCTCACTTTGGCCTTCCTTCCATAACCGTTTCAGGGAATGGAACCCCATTTAATAATAACGAAGTCAAGAAATTTCTTGAAACATTCAACATCAATTTTCCACACCGTACTATCCACAATCCAATGGACAAGCTGGAAACACTAATAATATTTTGGAACAAAAACTCAAGAAAACTATTAACAAACATCACAAAGATTGACATACACAATTACATTAAATATGCTTTGGGCTTATCGAACAAGTGTTAGATTATCCACAGGAACTACACCCTATAACCTTGTTTATGGCACTGATGCAATCATGCCCTTGGAGTTACAAATTCCTATGTTGTGAATTGCTCTCCAAGACCTTATTGACAATGCCACTTATGAAGAACAATGATTGCACCAACTTGAGATGCTCGATGAAAAGTGCATTAAGGCTCTTGAGCATCTCCAAGCTTACATCAAACAATTACAATGAAAGCATAGCTCACATATCATTCCTCGAATGTTTCGTAAGGGTGATTTTGTTCTTTCTAATCATTAATCTAATACTAATGTTGACAATGAAGATAAAGATAAATTCATCCCTAATTGGTTAGGACCTTACATAGTTGATACCAGTTATGGGTCTAGTGCTTATATCTTTACGGAGCTTTATGGAACACCCCTTAAGGAACCTATTAATTCCACACATTTGCATCGGTATTACCTCTAATCTCTTTGAATAGTATGTTTGTTAAAGCTCAATGTTTTCTAAAGTTATTTGATGTCATTCTAAATAACTTTCACATTGCTTCGTTCTTGAAAACTAATCTTGTATTTATCTTGAACACTAAAGTAATTATTTAAGTTCATTTTATAATTACTTTAGGATTCATACTATTCACCCTTGTGTTATGCTAAGTTAGATCCTTATATAAGTTATAGGTGTATTTAATTTAACATATTCTCTAATCAACAAATATGTGTCTTTAATTAGTGTCTTCATAATTTAACTAATGTCTTCGCCAGTTTAAAAGCTGGTATCAACTATCCTCAAATTCCCCATATTCTCAAAAATTATTTGATGCAGTTAAATCATGAAGACATTAATTAAATACTTTTACCATAAATTCATTTAATTAATCACATTGCATTTAACATTCAAACCCATTAATACCAATCATAAAAACACCAAATATGCATGTATATATATATCAAAAAAAATTATATACATCTCCATATCATATACATAATCACCAAGGTTTGTGAGAATTTGACCCCTTGAGCTCTGGCGCTCAAGATCTGGTCCCTGGACGTCGTGAGACGGTTGTGTGAGATTGTGACTATGAATTGTTGAGTCTAAGTGCATACTCCAGACCTTGTACTCGACCAACAACCACAAGATGCTCCTCTGCCATCTGATCCCTCTCTGCTCGTACCTGTGCTAACTCTGCATGGAGTCTCTCAACCTCTGTTGAGGTCTGTGATGACTGCCCTACACTCTCAACTCGATGAAGTCATCTCCTCACACTCCTCCTCCACAATCAGTGGGTGCACATATTCAGGATCTACCTCATCCTCATCAATGGATGCAGGCACTATCTCTACAACAACCTAATGATAGAACTCTCGCCAGTCTCTCGTTGCTCCTGCAAGATAGACAAGGTAAAAAATCAGTACACATCATCATAATATATATAAATACAAAACATAAATATACTCAAGTACATGCATTGAATCAAAATCATCATCACCTGTCTCTAAACAAATTAGGAATATCAACCTCATCCTCTTTGGGGGGCATGGAGGATGTGCTAGCCTCTCTCTGACTCTGGGTGCCAATGTTTGTCATAGCTACCACATGTGATCCGGTCCTATAAGTATGAGGACTCTCCATGCTCATGTCGATCGTCAATAGCTACCTCATCACCCTCACTCATGGGTGACTCCTCGTAATACTCATCCTCCTCATAATCCTCCTCCTCATCCTCTCCTCCATCATGGTCTGCATACTTAGGATCAACCTCTGACTCATACTCATCATCAATAACATCAGTAAATATATATGATGGCCTGTATCGTACATCCTATGCTTTGTCCTCTAGCTCATCTCCCTCATCTGGTGTTGAACCTACATCACCTATAGGTACATCCATGGGGAACATAGGAGTTGGTCATGTCACTAACCACCACTCCTTGTGCTCATCTATGCTACCAACATCATCAGCGTTAGATGTTAGTGGCTGGTCATGATCTAAATCATCTGAATCACTCTCATGAACATGATCTATAATAATTCTAACATTATCACCTAGCCTCCAAGCACTCCACACTGATCGCCTAATGAAGGGGAACGCCATTGGTGGTGTTTGCACCTGCCCAAACTATCGCATGACTCACTTGTAATAGAAAGGTTCTACAAAATAGTCATGCCTCCTAGCTAGAAACATGTCCATCTGCATCCTCCTCAGTTGTCCTATGGGATCTAGCCACTGTAGAGTGAGTAGATAGGGTTTCCATAAGATCGCATCCTCCTCCATCCAGTCAAACCTCACCCTCCAAAAATGTAAATCTTCATATTGCCACAAGCGTCATAGAGGATAGTCGAATGCTCATGGACATCTTGTAGCTATAGCACAAGGGAATCTGATAGGCCTAGTGGATGTGATATGCTCAAGGCACCACACCTGCAGAAGTGTACAGTGCACCATACTGTCGATCTCTCAAAACACAAATTTTCCAAGATCATAATATAAGTGTGCTAGAATGCAATGGCCCCAAGCATAGACTATCTTGTACTCATACATCCCTCGAATCAAATGTACCAATCCTCCATCTAAGTGTGTCGCTCATCCATCAAGATTGAGAACAAGAGCCACTGTGTGCATCATAATCTGTCTAACAATAGGATCCCCTGAATATAGAAGCATGGGAAGCTCGATCCGCACTCTAACACGCTCATCTTGAACTAGTCCACCTAGGAAATACAGCATATCCACCTTCTTCTTGTGGAATGACTAATCCCCCTGGAAATATACATGTTCTCCCCGAATAGGAACTTGAAGAATACGGTGTATGTACTCAAGAGTGATGGTCATCTCCCCAGTAGGAAGATGAAACATACAGGTATCGGCATCCCAACGCTCGCATAGGGCCATAAGCATGATGTCATGGTATCTCATTGATGGCATAAGATATGCCCAATAGATTCCCACTGTCTGTAAATGCTCTATCTCTGCTATCGATAGCACTAGAGTGTGATTTCTCAGAAAAGTAAGCTGCCTCCCCCTAGTCGTTGTCGCGACTGGGCAGGGACCTATCAAAATCATCACAAAATGCTCTAAAAATCCATCTACTCTCTTCAAATTTCACATATTTCATCATGAAAGTGTGCTAAAGTATATCTAGTGTGCTTTCCTAATGGCCTTAGATGCTTTAGAACCCTTTTTGGAAACTTCACGAAGAAACGGGACACTTTGCGAACTTTTTTTTTCCAAGATCCTAAATTAACCTATCCATGGATTAAAAATCATTAAATTGTTACAAAATCACAAGGAGAAATTTGCAGAAATGACTCACCTCATAATATAGATCACCACACGCCACCTGCTCTCGAAGCATATCTAGTCATGAAGGCTTGTAATCCCATCTACTCGGCATCTTCTCGCCTCACTCATCACTCTCAAGCTAGAAGAAGGTAAATTGTAATAGTAACTAAAAATTTACTTTCTTCTACTTCTTTTAACCTATTTTCATCATCTTTACTCTTATGCAAATTAACTTAGGGTTATTTTATCTTAAGAGTTCATAAAGCATCTTTTCTTCAAATCAACATAACGAGAGCTAGGGAAATCCATTTTTGATGTCGTTTGATGTGTTGGAATCGTGATTCCACACCCTACATCATCAATTGTCTATCATCATGTGCCATGGTACTTGGAAATTCCCTACGGTATGATTTTTCTTATTCGACGTGGCTAGATTGCTACCTTGATTCCACCTCTGTAAAGCAAGCATAATCAAGAGGGGGCATACATCTAACCTTGAATTAGATTCCTAGGAGTTAGAAAAAAGGATTTTTTGAAAATTAATGAATGTGTGTTGCAATATGTGGTTCCTCATGTTGTGGTTTTGCAGAGAACTACACTGGGGGCTTCATTCTCCCACCTTTTGAATGAGTATCCTTTTTATGTAATAAAATGCATTGTTTATAGTCCTTTAGCTTACATATGCACATAGAGTCATATGGACGCTAAAGTGGGGGCTAAATGTGATGTAGAAAATTAGACCCTCTTGACAAAAGAGACAATTTAATGCCTAATTAGACCCACTTTTGAGTACCCATGCATCATTTATCCTTCAAAACAACATTTATAGGTCCCTAAGACCCATTATTTTTTATCTAGAGGCCTGTTTTACTTGAGAAATCACTTAAATCCTGACAAACAACATTCAATTCATCCATATCTCGAAAACCACCCTTCAAAAACCTTTGGTGGGACCCATTCACCACCTTGGGTGAATGAGTCCCCTCTAGTGGGGCCCATTCGTCAAGGGTGGAAAATGACTCTCTTTTGAGGAAAATTTCAATTTTGAGCAGGAATTAAATTAATTCAACTTAATTTTTCAATGAATGTCGACCTCTTAGGTCTAAATAATAGGAAAATTAGGTGTTGTTGCTTATAAATACTCATTTTAAGTCATTTTACACATCTCTTAGTCATTTCATAAAACCAATTTCTAAAGTCAAGTCTTCTACAATAAGTTTAATTAGCAAAGTTGAATTTTTAGGGCAGCAAACTAGGGCTTTTGCAAGTCTTGAAGCTCACTTTTTGGATCAAATTTCAACATTGCAAAGATTTGAGGATGGATTCCTATGGTGAATCATGGATAAATCTAGGTTGAGGAGATAAAATTAGCCATCAAATCACACCTAAAGACTTGTTTTCAAAGTGATTCCATCTTCCATTTCTTCTCTATCTTTGGATTAAGGTTTACATCTCATTTACATTTCATTTGCATGTCATTTTGTCTCCATTTTCTATGTGTTCTGATATTTCTAGGGTTGAGATCTTGCATCATTCAAATCATATTTGCATTTCTTATTCTTGCACAATAGAATAGGGTTTTTGACATACTTCAGACTTTCCTAGTCTTTAACAAATCTAAGGCTAGGGTTTTATGTAGATTTTTCTCCACTCAAGGTTTAATTACCCAACTAGGGGTTTGACCAAGGAAAACCCCCCATTAGACAAACAATTTTAAGCTATTTTGCAAGAATTTTTTGAGATCTTGATTCAGGTTTCTGTTAGAAAGTATTGTACAAATGTCAAGGTGTAGAACAAAAACTTGAAATTATAGAAATTTGAAAGTGGACTGATTTTCCATGCATGGTGATTGAGTCCCTCATGAGGTGCCATTTTGAGTTAGATGCAGATCCAGACACCTAGTTAGCAGAAAATAGTTTTTGTGCAGAAAAACCCTGTCCTGGGATTGATTCGCCCAAGGTGGTGAATGAGTCCCAATCAACTCAAAATCAGATTTTTCAAGTTTTTATATTGCTTTCCAGTCCTCTACAACTTCTCAGGTGCACACATTATGAGATTTGGCTTTTTGTTTAGTTTAATTTGCATTTTTCATTTATCATTTTAAGCTTTTTTCATATCACATTGTGTTTTCAAACATTGCATATTTCTTAGGTTTTACATTCAAAATTAGTCAATTACTTAACTTAGTTGCATTTAGATCATCTCATTTAGCCTTAATAACATCATACATTTCCTAATTTGAGTGAACCACATTGATTTTTCGTGAGGTTTATCTCTCTCCTTTTAGGTGGAACATCCTAATAGTGTAAGAGTAGCCCATAAGCCTCATGCCCAAAAATATATGGTTCATTGGTGAAAAACCTGCATTCACAAGAAATAAAAATTAAATTTAATAATTAAATTAAATTTATTTAAAATTATACTTTTTGGGAAGCTTATAATAAGGACTACATACTTACAAAAAATAAATTTTAAATGAATTCATTTGATCCCCTAAAAGGTAAATCAAAAGTGGGTTTTTATCAGCATTCTGATAGATGTAAAGGAGACTCTGTTATAGGTATGGTTTAAAACTAGCAGGGTTCTATCCAAGGGGGCTTAATCTAAGGTGGTTCGATCAAACCCTCTTCAATTGAAATCCTTTAAATGGAACTTTTCAAGGCTTAAATCATTATATTTTCTAAAATATGTGATTTCAGCAAAAAATAGGATCTCCCGAAAATTGTAAACCAATATTGTGGAATCACCTATAACTTTTATTTTAAGAAAATTTAAAATTGATGCTAAAGATTATATAAGATAAATGTATTTTTAGGATATAATTCCTCAGTTAAAGAGAGATATATAAAGTTGTTACAAGTGATATTTATGGGTAGCCTCGAGTTGTGTTCTCCATGATTCTCTCATCCTTATCCATCATGCCTATATATTTTTACATCAATATAAAAACTATCTCTCTTTAATGATTAATTCATGTCTTCTTTCCTATTGTTATGAATTGGATTTTAATTAATGGAATAAGGATAAATAGAAAAATAAGGATTTTAAATATTAGAAAATCTTGATGATTAAGATATTTTTTTCTATTGGAATTTTTGTAAGACCCCACTTCACATTTGAATAATACAATCTTAATTTTGTTGTATATTTATCCTAATAGATGCTTAGATATATTTCAGACAATGCATAGTGTGGCTGCGTGACAATGTTCTTGTATGTCATTTTGACATATTTTACTATCATTGCCATGAAGGTATTAGGCACTTGAAAACTATGAATACAAATTTGAATTTTAATGAAATTGTTATACAATTAAATCTCACTTCAGCTACCAAATTAATGTGATATACGATTGTTGCTTATGATTTCATTGGTAATGTGCAGGAAAGAAAGGGTGCCAATACAAGAAGGAAGAACCAATGAGAACAGATTGAAGGACATCCTCTTGTGGCTATGTACTTGAGTTCCTTATTTTGTAGCTTAGAAGGAAATAGAGTTATTGTGTTTATTCTTTTGGGTTGAAAGGGTATTTAATTATGTGTCATGTGAGATGTAAGTTGGGGTTAAGGTTTAGAAACCCTTTTAAATCCAAGTGTGAAACTCGGATGGAACTTTGAGTGGGTCTTTAAAGAAGGTTTTAGGTCAATTTCTTGGGTTGAGATGCATAAATAAACCCCCTAGGGTTTATACCATGGTGGTAGGGGTCAAGTGGGCATGCAATAGAGCCCCAATGATATCATTTGACTCCTGAAAAGTCCTCATAATGATGAGTGACGAATTTTGATGGGAGGATGGGGTGAAAAGCTTGAGGGGGTTGTCCAAGTGCATGTACCCCTATTAAATAAGGAAAAGACCCTCATTGATGAGGGAGGTACACTCACACCTCCCCATCCAAGGGTTACAATTTTTGAGACTTCTATATAGTTTGAGAGGAAGGAGTGGGTGCTACACACTTCTCCTTTTGGAGAATCCTGCTTGAGATTGGAGAGAATATGTGAGAGGAGAATCACTACCAGGACTTTTATAAGGGGCCATAGAGAAAAGGGTCTTTTCCAACTCTTCTATTGTTAAAATTCTATCAAGATATTAACTATAATCAATATTTACCTAGAAGCTTTTAAAATGGATCATTGGCCTTATTAATGCCGGCATAATTAAACTCCTTCCTAAAGGGAAAAGAGAAGACTCTATTTTTGGTTGGGATCCTATCACTTTTCTTAACACTTCATAGAAGATTATAGAAAAATCCTTGGCCGTAAGGATCAAACCAATGGTACAAAGAATTGTTCGAGCTAAGCAAATTGGATTCATTACTAGCAGATTCATTCATGATAACCTTATGTTAGCATGGGAGACTTGTGAATGGGCTCAACAATATGTTCAAAATTCTATTTTGATTAAGCTTGATTTCAACAAAGCTTATGATAGAATCCATTGGAGCTTTATTCTTAAAATGCTTGAGTGGTTGGGTTTCAGACCCAAATTTTGAGCTCATGTTCAAATGTTGTTTAGAGATTCCAATGCTCAGATTATTATCAATAATATGATGACAAATCCTTTCCCTATACAAAGATATATTTGGCAAGGTTGTCCATTGGCTCCTTATCTTTACGTCCTCACGACTGATGCTTTGGTTACTTCAAAGTGCTCATGATATGAAGCTAATCATAGGAATATCTATTTTTGATAACTCTACTATTATTAATTCTCATTATGCTGATGACAGCCTGTTATTTCTCCAAAATTCTCCAACACTATGGAATTCTTGATCTTTATTGTGTTGTTTCAGGGTCTAAACTTGCACATGATAAAACAATTTTTTTATGACTCAATCTAGTTATTCCCGCAAATTAAGCATGGAGATATCTCGATATGCCTTTTGGTATCAGAGCTTCTCCCATGTGGAATAAGTCAAGTTGTTAATTTCTCTCTTTGGCTAGGAAAATATAGGTTGCTAATAAAAGATTTCTTACTATTACTCTTCAAAAGGGATGTGATGATTATCTGTCAGTTTTTGTGGGCCAACAGAGAATTTATCTCCACATCATGGCTCATTGTATTCAACCTAATGTAAAGGTGGATCAACATGCAATTCTGCAAGCTTCCCCTCCCCTCCAATCTATTTGGAGAGCTTGGAAACACACTTGTCATCTTCTAAACTGGAGAGATAACTCACTTCAACATGGCTTCAGCTTCTCTACATCCTCCATTTGGTTGAATAAGCATATCCTATATAAGGATCAACCTCTTTCTTTAAGTTTTCCAAAACATTCCTATTCTTTGTTCAAAAAAGGGGTTCATAATGTTGGAGATCTTTGGGATTTTCATACCATGATCTAGTTGGCATGCCACTCTGTCAAATCCCAGTTTAATCTTAGCAATAAATACAAGGTGTTTCTAATTTTTGTTCAGTCTTTGGTCTGGATTGATCTAACTATGAAAATATGCACTCCTATTTGTAGAAGTTGAAAAACCAACTTCACAGTCCCCAAGAATCACCTGCAAGCAATCACCTATCACATGTAACAGATATTCAAAACAAAAATAAGAGATGTTTTGTAAAACCTCAGAGCAAGTTTGTGCAAGCAAAAACCAAAATAATGATTATTGAAAGTAATTGTTTTACAAATAATACTAAAGCCTTCAAAAAGGAAATCATGCAATAAAGCAAGAAAAAACAACCCTAATCTTTTCTTGAGCAAAAAGACAGCTCAACAAGATAAGGATAATAATTAACCTAGGAAATAAAATATGCCTAAGTAAACTTATGCTAAAGTGTAATTAAATAATTAATTACACCAACACTATCCATTGTAACTTTTACAAAGATTGGTTATGGATATCCTCATATCCTTTTCTTTTCTTTCCTCTGAAAAAGGATTACTTGCAGTTTCTTCTAAATTTTTTCTTAAGATCTCAATTGAATTCCAAGTGGAATTGTAGGTTCAATAAAAAATTTTGGGCTAAATTATCTACTCAGATCTCATATCCTTTTCTTTTCTTTCCTCTAAAAAAGGATTACTTGCAATTGCTTCTAAATTTTTTCTTAAGATCTCGATTGAATTCCAAGTGGAATTGTAGGTTCAATAAAAAATTTTGGGCTACATTATCTGCTTAGATTTAGAAATCTAAGGAAAATACAGGTGCTTAATTAATTGCTTGGAAGTTTTTACATTGCAAACTTCCCATTAAGGACAGGCTAAAATGTATGATGGTCCAACTAGTTAATTGTCCCTTCTATCAAAGGAAATAAAATATAAGGCATATTTTTTGGGCATGCCAATCTATTAAAAGGTAGTGGAATATTGTTTTTAATGACTTACCAACTATCTTTGGGCATTAGTTAAATTGAAAAGAAGCTCTTCTTGGGGTTGGGTTGCATCATAATATTATTGTTGATGGAGTTAGACATGTCATTTTATCTTACATATGGAGAAACAAATGTAAAGTTATCTTTAATAATCACATAGATCACTAGGGAGCTGCACTTCAAAGGCTTTACTTAGACATTTTTTATTGTTTGATTTCTCTTTTTTCTCATCTGCAAGCCAAGGCTGAGAAGAACTTAAGGATTGACTTTCAAATTCAACAAATCAAACTTCAAATTAACCAACTGCTTAGCAAACAAAATATTATGATAACTCAGGGTCCAAACTCTTATTTTCAAGACTAAGTCTCTTCATTGCTCATCATTGATTCATGTTGCTTGTGAATGTTTCATGTCTAATTGTTGTTGTCATGTTCTCAGAGGCGGTGTAGGTTGTTAAAGCTCTATATATATTGTTGTTGTTTTGTGTGCATTTGGTAATATTGCTACAACTCTATGTTATGTTTTTGTTATAACTGTTATTGTTGTAGCTTTTTTGTAGTTGTTGTTCTATATCAGCTAGTTTTTTCACTATTTTTACACTGTAATTCTTTGTAATATGCATTTTCAATTAAAAAAAAAAAGATGTGAGAGGAGAGAAGATATGCTTCTTAGAAGATTGTATTCAACTAATTGGATTGGAGAGGAAATATGGATAGAAGAGATCACTCCCTTCACCTAAAGAAAAGAGATAAGTTTTTTTCCCATTCACACTTACTCTTGTTTATTGGCAGTAAGAAGGTGACATGTAGTATGAATCATGGTTGAAGATAGAAAGTAGCAAACCTAGATGCATGAAATTTGTGCTATGATAGTGTATTCCTTTGTGAATATGAGATAAGACTTCATTTACCATTGTGAAGCTAAAATAATTTATTTCTTAGGGGTATGGCTAGAGCCCACAAGGCTCCATGACACCATTACGGTAGGGTGGAGAGCAAGTCTTGTCCATTGGTTTTTTGTTCAATTGTTTTTATGTGTGTTTGTAATGAGTGAGGAAAAATACTCCATGAGTTTTATTTTTTGAAACAAAGTGTTGTATTCATTTGATATTGAAGAAAATATCATGTAGACTTAATTGTAATTTCTTAAAACTAAGATGAGCACTCTGAGCTCCTTTTGAGAAATTTCTTTGAACATTGTAGATATAAGTGTGGGTTTTGTAGGCAAAGAAATAAGAAAGATTGGAATGAAAATAAAATGCATGATGTATGAGATACACCTCAAGAAAGAAGAATTCTCATTTAAGTTGCAATTTGAATATATGTGTTGTTACTTAGTTTTGAATTGTACAGTATATTTCCCTATTATGAATGTATATAAGAAAAAGGGGAGAAAAGGATATTCTAAGCTCATAAATTATTAATACATGAATTACAATGTATATATTGTATTTTTTTTCTAGAAGGTAGTGTAGGCCATTGTGTTAATGAAAAAGAAGAATTTACTTAACAAATGGCTGAGCATTCTATTGAAGAACTTAGGTAATGATCATCTAGACCAAATATGCCTACAACAAGCAAATGAAACAAATCCAAAAGAACAATGACTAGGGGAGAGGGATCAATAGTGGTGCACCCTAACTTTATGGGTCGACATAGCAATGAACATGCAACATTGACATTAAAAAATTATATCGTTGAGTGGCCAAGGATGTGGACAATTCAAATATTTTGTTTCACCCTCATAGATCGAGAAAAAAGGTGTCATCAACATGCTTTTTGTTGAGGGGTCATAATAGACCCCCAAAAAAAGTTAGACCAATAGTGGTGCATTAAGTCATGTTTTTTAGTGCGTCAATGTGGCATCATATGATTTGTTGCTTTTTGAATGTAATGGGCATATTTTGTTCAACTATTGGGTCTTCTCTTACAATTACTAGTTCCATACTTTTAAAATATTGGACTTTGAATGTACATGTACTATGACAACTATTGGTACCCGCACCACTGTTGGACCCTCTCCCCTAATATAGGGAATAGCGTGGTTGGTTCCTCTAAACATCTCAAAACCTTGATGCAATAGAACGCAATTCATGGTTTGCTTGTCTATACACAAGTGATCTGTTATGCATAAACTGTCACCCGTTCTATAGTACATCATTGGCAAATGACCCACAAGAATACTATGTCTTGAGCCCTTAGTTTTAGAAGACCTTTGTAGAGTGTAAGCATTGGCGCAAAAGAACAGATCAAAGAGGACGATGGAGAATCTTTCCAGACACCAAAGTTGTGGGCTCAACCTCCATTCCTCCTATTATTGCCTGCCAAAAAGAAGCAACCTCATATCTAGTAAACTTGCATGCGAAAAGATTAAAAATGAAAATAAAATGATGAAAGAAAGAAAAAAAATACTCGATAAGGTCTTGCAACACATCTGGAAAAAAAAAAATCGCGCAGATAGATAAAGTTTAAACACGATGAAACCCAAAATGCAAAAGATGGTTCATACACATGTTGAGAGTAACTGATACACCCCAATTATGATGGTGTACTTTAACACGCATGTGGGCTCTGCATTGAAATATTGGACTTCAAAAAAGCTTCATGCACCTTTCCTCAAACTAATGCAGTCCAAGACTGGGTGCCTCAACTTAGCCAACCAGTCCAATCAGCTTGATACATCTACACATTAACGGCAGCAGTGTGACACAGTAGTTCAGAAATTATGTCTTTCAAATAACAGGATTTATATATTTCCGAATCCAAAATTTCTCCTGTCGAATAGATATTACAGAATATTCAGGATGCAAATCTTAAGAATCATCTTCAAGTTTATTTTACTTTTTTGCTAGATATTCAGCTTAGGAGCAAGCTTCATAAAGACCAACACAACTTTTCTTGGGTTCTTATTTCTCATAGCATTTTCTGGTAGAAATTGGGAGTTGTTGTATTTGCATTAGGGAAGGGTGAGTAGTCGGCATAACCATTTCTAGAACCATGATCCCCTTGGTTAAGTTGTTCATGGAAAAAAAAAACAAGAATAATAATGAAAAAAAATTATCTGAATTCACGCCTGTGTCTAGTCGGGGTTCCTTGGTCGCTGAGCGGTGTAAAGGATTTGACTCGTGAGAAAATGCATGGCTATCGAATAGTTTGGTTGGTCTAGTTTATGGCTCTCCGTGCAGGCTCTTCGTGACTGTGTATGATGCGTATGTCAGTTGCTAAGGCGCTGAGAATAGTCAAACAATGGATGCATCCCCTTTATTTGGTTAAAGCGCTACGCAACACCCCAGTCTCAGTGTTGTCAGGGCCTTCAATGCTATTGAGAGAGTTGGGAGGTTGGTAGTTAGAATAAGTGGCATGCTCCTACTTGAGTACAATATTACAATGACCCACTCTCTCTCATTGTAGAGTTTCAACCAAGTTGGTCCAAAGCAAGTTGACGGTGGTAAAAAGAAAGATACCCATTTTGGGGCTCCATGTGATCTCACTCACTTTAGTTTTTATAAGGTTCTTAGTTTAATTCCCACGTGAGAATCTATTTCCTCTCCCATGGATAAAGACCTTGCTACCTAAATGTGTAAATAAAAGTTTGCATAAAGTTGAGATTTGGTATTACCTATTCTTTTTAAAAGAGATTTATTTTGTTATTTTAGTCTTCTTTCATAAAGATAATGATGTAGGAGCATTTAGGGTGTAAGAGCAATATTGCATCACCCAAAAAAAAAAGTTGTTTCTTTTCAATAAGGGCTAAATTTGGCATGGTTACTATTTTTGTAAGTTTGCATTTACGCACAGTTGGACATGATATCTTACACAGACCTCCAGAATGGTAAATTGAAGCCAATGGCGAAGAAATTACCTCAATACCATTTTTCATTTGAGAGATTAAAATTTTAATTTTCGAAAATCCTAGTAAAATCTTCGGAGTCAATTTTGAGGCACTTAGAGGCTCCGGATGGGCCTGAAAATTGGTGTAAAACCGCCAAGTTGTACTACTAAAAATAAAATTTCAAAATATCTTCTTGAGGAAGTTACACTTTCCAAAAGATTCTAGGGCGGTTACACCTTTCAAATAAAGGATGTAAAGGGGGACTACGTAAAGGAGGCCAGAGCAGCGTAGATGGTGGTTCTGATTTGCATACTTGTAGATTTATGTAATCAAAAAGCCCAAGTGATGGCAAATATAATGATGTAATTTCATTTTCATTTCAATGATAATAGAAAAGATTTGCTTTCCTTCTTACATTTTGTTTGTGCCATTATCTATTGTTTTTGTGAGTTTTAGATTGTGAGGGGAGTGACCTTCATCAAATAAGTATTAATTAGATAAGGAAAAGATGTTACCTTCCTTACTTTAGGTCCTCTTAAAGTAAAAATATAAATATATGAAATAATTTAAAGTCACTATTATTGTTTTAAATTATTTCTTAAAGTAAAAAAAACATTTGTGCTTAAAGAATATCTATATAAATGTATTGTATAGGCTAAAGCTAATTAGTTAATAGCAATAAAAAAAATGCTTTAATCTTAATGTTGATATTTTGATCATAGTTATAGTATTAATAAGGGACAATAAACTTAATGGTAAAACTAGTGTTATACTAAAATTTGACCAAGATATGATTAGTTGTATATTTAATCTCTATATTTGCAATGATTATGTTATAAGCAATACTAGTACAATTGTGGTACTATTATTTTATGTAAATGCTTAGGCTAAGGGATTTGGTGAGTATCATAAATTTGGTAAATGGTGAGTGCCAATAATAACATTGACACCGACTCTTGATCTAGTTTAGTGCTCTATTATAGCAAATTGCAACGTTAATCTAATGTGGACTTCTTTTTAAACGACATTATTAAGAAAGTTAAGGTAATGATACCAATAATGAAATTAAAGATCAAGGCAGAGATAGTTAAGGTAATGATATTAATACCGATGGATGTCACTATTAACATTAGCTACAGTAGCATTGGTGAAATATTGCTAATACAAAAATTCATAATAGCATTAAACAATATTATGGATGACATGTTTGGGCAATCGATAATTCCAATATAAAATAATAGTTAAGCAATGATGTTAACTCTAATACTTAACATCAAGAACATTTGATGAGATGATAAGAATTATTATCATTACTTCTTGGATAAATGTTGAATTTGGTTAGTAACTATATGAATGATTGTTGACAATAATATATTCTCCTTGTGAGCATCACCTTTTCAAGCATGTAGAGGATAACGTATGTTGATCTCAAATATTGAATATGATAACCAAATAAGTGCATTGAGCTTCCAATAAATAATAAAATTATGATAGTTGTTATAGTTAATTACCCATGGTTAAATAGTGAGATAATCGCCTCTTAATTATAATAATAATGGGAATCAATCTAAAGGCTAAGGATGGATATTTCAACAAGATAATTATAAGGCTATAAGGTTATATTTTGGTATGTGTAATAATGAGGTTCTTAATTTAATCCTAACACACAGTGAGATGAATATAGTAAAGAAAACTATTCTACAATTGAGTTAATTTAATCCTAAGTAGAATTAAGGACAAAGGCCTAAGCATTAATTAGGGGGGAAAAATGCTATTTCCTTTGAGGAACTAAGGGTTGAGTATAGTATTCCTTGTTAATTTATCATTTAAACATGACTTCATAAAGATTAAATTGTGTCACTATTATTTTCTAGTTAGTGATCAATAATAGACTTGCAAGGAGGACTTGATGTGTAAGTGTTTGGTTTAAAAAAAAATTATTGGTTTTTTGTTCTAGTGTAAAATTGTGGGCATGACAATTTCTTTAATAATTTCTTATTTTCTATATTACTTTATTTGGACTTGTTATTTTTGGATTTGATCATTTCTTGATTTTAAGGTATGTTTTTCCACTACCCACATTTTTAGTATTATAATATTATCTTTTAAATTAAATTTAATTTAAATAAGAATTATTCATTAAAAAACATGTCTATTAGAAAAAGAGCTAGCCAAAACTTATCATGACAATTAAGTGGAGGCAATTATAAGATTTACAATGATGTTGGAGATCTATCAATACTTTTTCTTTTGGTTTCAACGATTGATGTATACTTATACTAAATTAAAAAATAGAGAAAATCACATTCTCATTTAATAAATGATTTTCAAATACTTTTATATATAAATCTATCTTTATTAATTTTTATTATTATTATTTATTTTAAAAAATATATATAACAAAAGACAATTGTCTTGTTGCAATAATAATGAAAATGAATACTATAAAAATAATAATTAAAAACATTACGAAAGATTATATAATAAAATTAAATGTGAAATGTAAATATATAAATTAAAATAGAAAATCTTAATAAACCACATAAAGAATTAATAATAAAAAATAATTCATATTTATAATATTTAAATACTTTAGTTTATTTGGAGAAGGAAAAAGTGTTTTCATAAGAGTTAATTTAATTATTTAGTATGTATAATAAATAAATTATATGAAATTATGTTTAAATTAATTTGATAATTTTGAGTTGATAAATGATAAGAGGTTAGGTTTAAACTACTAGAAAACAAGGATGATGATCTTAAGTTTGACTTTTCTAGATTTACTTTCATATAAATGGAGGGAAACTCATGCAAATGGAGATTATAATGGTGCATGTTAATATTTTCTTTGTGGATCTCACAAATTATTAATTATTCTATTAAAAAAGTTAGGAAATCATATTTATTTTGTTAAAATGGAGTTATTAATGTAGAATATTTAGTTGTGTAGTGTATTTTATGATTATGTTTTATGTTTTAAATTTGGTTTTGAATTAGTTAGATTGTGACTTTTTTATTCTATAGCTATATGGATTAGACCACTCATGAATTTTCATTTTAGGACACTTATGTTCCCTTGAATTGTGTCCTCTATCAATTTTTTCCTTATTGATCAAGTTATTTCACTTATTTTTATTTTTTAAAACATGTGGCAATTGAAAGCACCTTCACGAAATAGATCTAAGAGAAATGAAGTATGAACCCTTTTTGGATCCTAGCCTAAGTTCATTTATTATTTCATAATATTAGAAGACACAAAATATGTGATGTAGAATGCTCAAGTATAGAGTTTGTAATGTATTTATTTGAATATTCCCAAGTGGGTCGATAAGTAAAGCTACAAGTTATCTAGAAATATACAAGTTTATAGAACATGTAAATGAAATACTAAACTAGAATTATACATACACATGTCAAGGTGTAGAATAATTTGATTGTAAACTATTATATTAAGTTCAAAGAAGTTTTGTACAATGACATGTGTATGTATCAAAGATGATGGTTGGTTCTTCTCTACCTATATCTTGTACAATATAATTATTTATACAAGTGGGTCATCAATTATGCATTCATAACATGCCTAGTATAGGTTTTCTACACATATAGTATGTTCTACCATTTGGACAAGCTAGTGAAATATGTCAAACTAGTATGTTCCCAATTTTTTGGAATGAAAATGTTATGTCATTTTGACCATGTATTAGACATATATGGTATAATTTAATGTAGATAGAAATGTTCAATGTGTTTCATTCATGTAGTATCATATAATGTTAAGATGTGTAGCCATGCACAAGGCCATAATATGTATTTTAGTAGTCTTGCACAATAGCGAGTGAAGATTGTGTGTAGATTCACTAAGATAATGTTACATGTAGGAGGAAAAGTACTATGTGTTGTGTGCTAAGTGAATATGAATGTCCAATTTATGTTGTCAAAAGGAAGGGAATAAAAGAGATTAGGGTTGTATAAATGTATCAAACTAATCTTAAACTTAGATCAATAGTGTTAGTCATTTGAAGTGCTCTAGATAATTTTTAGTTTAAATGATTAGATAAATTTATTTATTATAATCATAATTATGTACTAGAATTTTTCCTAAAATACACACCTTATGTACTCTATTTAAACTATTATTCACATGAGAAATGGTTGATTTATTGAAATGATAGACCTAAGATGGTTGTAAATTTCACTCAAGAATGAAGCATTTGATCAAAGGAGTGATTCCATCTAGGGAACATAATCACACACGTGACTTAGTCTCAAAAGTAGGAATGGATCTATTATAAGGTTAGGTAAGGATAAATAGGGAAGTTATCACATGTATCCATAGATGGTTGGTTTTATTTTTATGTCAACTTGTGTATAAAATTGGTTCAATTATGTGCACCATGATAAAATATTTTAACAAAAATCCAAGTTCAAAGTAAAAAAAAAATGTAAAAGAACAAGGTATGCACTTCTCCTCTACACTATTCCACTTTAGAATGTATACAACCTTTGTGAATCATGAATTTTAAAGTGAAAAATTATCTCCCCCTCTATCTCTTTATAGCCCATTACATAAATGGATATTATCCATAAATATTATTAATAACATGAAATGATAAACATCAATTAAGTGAATGAGAAATAACCTAATTTTCTAATGTGTACAAGTCCTCAAAAATACATATGCATTATTTCACTCCTTGATATCAACTTGGAGAACTAAGGCAAAGAGATATAGTCGCATATGGTAAACCTATAGTGAAATCTTATTTTAATGCTAATATTGATGAAGATTGTAGTTGGTAATTTCTAATGGCTTAGCAATTTTATTTATAAATTAATATTTAGTGTGATAATACTATGAATTGATCACACAATCCTTTATATTTTTTTATGAAAGTTTGAAACACTTAGTTATCTCAATAATTTTAGTGTCTTAGTTCTCAAATAAATGGTAATACACTAATATCAATGAATTTAAAATTAATTTATAGCTTAGATGTGCATAGTGACTATTTGTTGGAAATAAATATTCTTTTACTTTTCAATTACTTGAGATAAAATAATAATTAGTAATTTGACATGACTATCTAGCTATCATGATAGATGTATAAGAAGCGTTGGCAACAAACCCATGATTGATATCAAAATTGATTATTTATTCCAACTTTTTGAAACTCATTATATTATGGAATGTCAAAAGGAGATAAATTATTTTCTTGATTTTCTATTTATAGGTAGCATAATAAATCTATTGCACTACGTTTTTTTAATTTAGTAACAATTAATCAAAGTTGATGAGTTGAATTTAATTTTTAAAATTGAAAATATAATCAAAGTATCAACTCATTAGTCTTTCATTTTTTATCATTTTAACTATGTAGACCTAACAATTTTATAATTTTGATCATGTAAATGGTAGGAAGGTAAAGCAAATTTTCACTTTTATCTATTCCAAATTCAAATGTGTATTTTTTTTCAAAAAAGATTCTATGTTGTGATTTAATTGGGTATAATATCCCTAAACTTTTCTACTAGTAAGAATAACTCAAAATTTTAAATTCTTAAAGCATGTATTAAATAATATATAAGATTAAGCAAGGTCATATGCTTTGCGAATAAATAAAAACTATATCAATTAACTTTTTAAAATGGATATGCCAAGCTAAGGTAGTAGCATTAGTTTGACAACTTTTTTTTATATCACATCTTAATATTATTTTATATCATATAGGTTACTACAATTTTCATCTTTCTTGAGGCCCATCATTTGTCAATGTATAGATGAAGTGAGTTAACTACCACATGATCAAGTTTATAGGTTTCCTTGAGAAAGATATACATTAACATATATTATTTTTGTAGTTACAAATATTATGAAATAAAAAATGGAATAGACATAATCTTCTTTCTTTAACATGATCGGTGGCATTGGCACAACATGCCCTCCTGTACCATGCGAATGAACGGGAGATTGAAACTCATGAACTCTTACCAACAATAGTATATTTTAACCAATTGAACCAAGACCCCACCCACATCAACTTGAACTTTTAATAATAAAAAAGAATACAATTAAGTCTTTAATATAATATAAAATATATTGATACATTTAACATTTAAATGTTAAAATGATTTTTTTATAATAATAGCATTAAAGAGATAAGATAAATTATTTAATCAGTTTATAAATATTAATTTAAAAAAAAAAAAACTTAAATAATTTATTTTATAAAATTATAAATAAAAATTTATTCAATTCATTATTGAGTTTTAGAGTTCAATTTAAATCAATATTTTTCAAAAAATATCATTTATAATAAAATTCTAAATATACTTCAATTCAAAAACATTTAAACATAAACAAATTTCAACCATCAATATATTTTTTTTTTATTGAACAAAGCAAAAAAATTACAAGAATGGAGCTACCAGCAATAGTTGAAAAACTAGACCAAAAATATACAATATCAATATATCAACAAGGGACTTACAAGAGCCAAAAGGCATTTACAAAACTATACAATAACAGTACAATGACAAGGGGCTTTCAAGAGCCGAATGGCATTTACAAAAGATGAACAAATAATCAACCATAAAAAAATTGCATGGACAAAGGTTGTATAACATTTTGATAATGTCCCACTTTATTATCCAACTAAAACTTCACTATTTGATCTTGAATCTGCTAGAACTGTAGTTTATCCCTCTCATTTCTCTTACATATAACCTAGATCTATGAAAAGAGGACAACCACCTGAAAACATATGTCAAAGTAAATCCGGAAAGTACCAACTACTTGAGAAAATTTATTAGAAAACATTGTAACACACCTATTTTTCCATATATTTTTCAAAATTACATGTCGAATATAATCAACAATCACATCCTTTTGCATACCAAACCAAAAACAACCTCTTTTCAAGTTAAGTTATGATTAAAAATAGCTAAATTTCTAAAAATAGTAAACCATTACCTTTTAACATATACACAATCCCAAAAAATGTGCTTCAAATTTTTCACACCCTTACAAAGCGGATAGCTAGCTGGTTGGACCATAATGTACTTCAATCTATCCCCTACAGGTAGCTTGCAGTGCAATATCTTCCAAACCAACACCTATGAGTCAAAATTAGCTTTGGAATGCCATATTTGAGCACATAATTTAAACCAAAAATTAGAGTTAAGTTTGCATTTCCACTTTTGATTCAAATGAGAAACAATATTCTAGCTAGGAAACAACTTCAAATATATATTTTTTAAAGGAAAATTATTGAAATGACTGTAAGATAACCATTTCCAACCTCTAAAAAAATAGCAGTCCCTTAAAGTACATAACTTCATAGTCAAATCCACCGGCACAAGAGATCTAATAAAAATGATGAATTGTTCATAACTAGAACTCGGCCCATACTGCTCCTTAATTCTATTCCAAGGAGCCTAGTCAAAAAGATCAAAATTTCAAATATCTTTAAATTGTCTAACTCCTTTTTTGAACAAATAGTGAGCTTGTCTTAGGAAACATAATGTCAATGGTTGATCGTGATAATAAATTATTTTGTTCTACCAAATTGACATTGAAACAAAGCTAAACCTCATCTGCAAGGAAGAACCATTCCAATTTAAAAATCTTCTAACTTTTTGCCATGCTTTCCAAATAGATTGGAGAGGAAAAGAAGCTTTGATTCTAAAGGAAGAAGGAAAGAGAATTTTATCAAGAAAAAAAACCTCTTGCCATTTCCTCTTAATGGAAGCATCCATAATCCTTTGACGAACTAAAATCTTCCATGGTTCATCTCCACTGGCAACCTTAACAATCTATTTTGTAGCAAGGCAAATCCCTTGGGTTTGGGTATCAACAAACCCCAAGCCTCCTTTGTATTTTGGCTTAATACAATGAGACCATGAAGAAGCAATAAAACCACCATTACCATCCCATCTGGACCACAAGAACCTACAAATTATTCTATTGAGCTCCTCATAGCCTTGTTTGGAAGGTATCCAACAAGAAGAGTAGTACACATAGGAAGCAATGAGAATCTTATTAGGCACTTGAATCTTGCCAGCCAAAGATGGAAACTTATTGCCAAAATTGAACAGCTTATGCTTAATTCTATTTAAGAACCAGGTCCACATATTAGAAAGAGAAACTCCCAAACCAAAGGGGATACCTAAATATCTAGTTATCTCGCCATGCTTGATTTTCCTCCATTCTTTTGGTATCCATTGTGGCTTAGAATAAGGCTAAGTCATTAAAAATTTAGTTTTATTATGAGCAATACAAGAGCCAAATATCTCATAGTATAAATTAACAATTTCCAAAGCATTATTCACCTCCTCTTCAAAATTATGCAAGAATAAAATACTATCATCAGCAAAGTGGGAATTAATAACCACTTTTTATTGAGGAATATAAATCCCTTTGATAAGTTTCATTTGATGAGATTTATGTAGAAAATAACTCAAGGCATCGGTTGTAAGAAAATACAAAAAGGGAGAAAGGGGACATCCCTGCCTTATGGAACGCTATAACTCAAAGGATTCAGACATATTCTTATTAATAATCAAATTATCATTAGCATCTTGAAACAACATTTGAACACTCTTTTGAATTTTAGGACCAAAACTCATCCATTGAAGCATTTTAAGAATAAAGCTCCAACGAATTATATCATAAGCTTTATCAAAATCCAGCTTGACTATAAAAGCATTTTGGTCTGATTGTTGTGCCCATTTCATAGTCTCCCAAGCTAGCATAAGGTTATCAAGGATATATCTCCCTTTTAAAATTATCATTTGCTTAGCTCTCACAATAATTTGAACAATGGGCTTAATTCTGATTGCTAAAGCCTTTGCAATAATTTTATAAGTGTTTAGTAATGTAATTGGACACCAACCAGCAATGGTATCCTCATTCTTCCCCTTAGGAATAAGTTTAATTATACCTTTATTGATAATAGGACCTAACGAACCATTTTGAAAAGCCTCCAAATATAGCATATAAAAATCATCCTTAATATGCTTCCACATAGTTTGATAAAATTCAACAAGAAGACCATCAAAGCTAGGAATTTTATTTGGTTTCATAGAAAATAAAGCACATTCAATTTCCTCCAAAGAGAGGATTCAATCCAGATATTTTCTATAACTTGGATCAATCATATTTGGAATAAATTCATGAATGATGTCCTCCAACACATGTTGGAAATCAGTCTAGTTAGTTTCCTCTTTGAATGGGCTTTCATAAAGATTATAAAATGGCTTAATAATTTCTGCCTAGTTAGTGTGGTGTCCACTTTCATCCCTTATAGCTTCAATTTTATCTTTTTTATGTTTATAGTGGAGATGATTAAAGAAATATTTAGATCCCTTGTTCCCTTCCTTGACCCATTGAATTATGGCTCTAATTTTGGCACCCTGTCCTCTATAATGGTCAAGTTTTCACAACTAAGCTTCGGTAACAGCAATATGTTTCTGAAGAGTTTCATTATGAGGATCAAGATTAAGATTAGATCTAGCAAGTTCTAACTATCCTTGGAGAGACTTTTCATTGCGTTTACATTTCTAAGCCATTCTTCTTCCAAATGAACAAAGAAACTAAACACACTGTGATATAGCATAAATCCACCATCTCACCCATGACTCTCCTTCAAGAGGTTTAGGTATAGAGTTCCAAATCCCAACTAAGGCTAAAACACATTCTTTATTTTTAAGATGAGAAATATTAAGCTTGAAATGGATTTGAGAGGAAGACTCAACATCATCATTCTCCAAAGAAGACAATGAACAAACAATTGGATAATGATCAAATAAAGTAATAGAATAGTCCACAAGAACCCAAAAATCCTAAGATAACTTATCCAACTATAAGTTATGAGATAAATAAAAGTGATCCAATCTACTCAACTTCCTATCATTACTGTAAGGAAATCTAGATGCGGAAAACAACTCTCCTAACATCAATACCTTAGGGAAGAATGCAGATATACTTTTAATTTTTCAATCATAGTTCAATTAAGATGCACTTTGAAATAAATATTAGAAACGAGAATTAGATGAACACCAGATATACATGGGAGGGAGAAAAACCCACCACACCAAGAGAAGTCACTTTGTATTACAGTAATAACTTGGATTACATACAAGAGTTCTGACTTATCTTTCTGATGTCATATTACAGTAGCTTTCACTATGATCAATCTTGTACAGGAACCTTCACGTTACAGTCTTCACATAATAGAATTCACTCTGATACAATTCGAACTGTTCACACACCTGTTGATCGAACCAACCATCGAACCATCAAGCATCTGCAACTGCAAACTATATTCATAGTGTTCCCTGTCCATTGAACTTCCTCATAGAACTGTCACAATGAACTATCTTCTAACTATTCAGATTCGGCTTCTCCTATTGGTCCACGAGATGCCACAAAGGAAAGTCTCACTCAGTCAAATGGCTTCAATCTATGTTGGCATGTCGGTGAGACACTGACCGTGTCTCCCCGATGCCAATAGCTTCATATCGATATCGGCATAGGTTCCAATAGTCGACAAGACGTTTTACCGAGCTTCACATGTTGCATCGACTTCAGTTTTCTATCGGCGAGACATACCGCTCTCGCCAAGACCTTCCACCGAGTCTCCTTACATTACATCGAAGCACCCACTAGTCGGCGAGACTCATCGCTATCGCTGAGACGTTACTCTGAAACCCCCAGACATACCAAGCGCCAAATAGTAGTCAGAAAGACTCTTGTCTATCGCTAAGAGTTCACACCGAGATCTTTTATGTTACCGCGAAGACTCCATATGTGTTCCCATTGGCGAGACCTTCATCGTTCACTGGGACTTCTTCCCGAGACCATTTGGGTTACCCCGACAACCATATGCTATCAGTATGACATTCTTCAGTCACTAAGAGATCTCCCCAAGATCCTTTGTGTTACTCTGATGACCAACACTTGAACCTCCGTCGGTGAGACATTTGCACATCGGTAAGACTTCTTACCGATAGAATATAAGATACTCCGAAGACCACAACATGTAACATACTTTTGGCGAGACTTTAATATCTCGATAAGACTTCTCACCGAGCCACCGAAGGTTGTCCTGATATGCGATAGAATGGCCTTGTCGGCCAGAGATCTCCATGCGGTAAGATATCACAACGACTGCTTCTTGTCACAGCGATAGGCTCCAAAGTAAAAGCATTCGGCGAGACTCCTGCAAGGTCACAGCGACCTAATCTGATTCAACAAGGTTACTACTACTAGTCGGCCAGATATGATGGATGTCACATCGACATTGCCCTAGTAGAGGTTACATTCTGTGATGATTGAGACACATATTTCCAACAATTACCTAGCCTACAATTAGACCAAGTGTACCAATTATTGGCATGCCAAGAGAATTTGTTATGGATAGGATCGACAACTCCAAGCACATTCCTACAATAAATCCATTTTTCAAATTCTTCTTGGCTAATCTTAAAATGATTAAACCAACTACGATCTTCATAATGTTTCTCCATGTTAATATTTCCTCCCAACACCCAATCAGCAATAAGAAGGTTCTTAGACATCCAGTCCCAAAGAGCAACTCTTTCTCTCAAATTATTAGGAGCATAAATTGAACATAAACCAAGGAGTTGTCCATTGATAAAGGTGAGGTCCCAAACATAGTGATGGACTGGGTCCTCACCCTTATTAATGACATTTTTTAGAAATTGGAGACAATCCAGGAATAGCCCCACCATTTCCCTCCTTATGCAAGGTATGAACAAACAGATCATCTTTCCATAGATTGAAAAGAGACATTTTTAAACATTCAATACCAATCTTAACTTCTTGTAACAAAAGCACATCAGGCTTCCATTTCTCAAGAGTGTCCTTGAATTTAAATTTGTGATGAGGGTGAGAAAGCCCTCTCACATTCCAAGATAATATTTTGAATCTCATGGTGAAACATCAAGAGAATCATCCTCCTCTTGTGGAAAAACTCCATATCGATTAGAGATGGGAACTTTTTGATCATGGATTAGTTTTTCAATTGAACCATTAGAAGGAGATCGGGACTATTGTCTAGAATTAGGAGGAGGAGACAAAGATCTACTAGAGGATTTCAACAACCTGGAAGAAATTAGAGCAACAAATTCCATCAGAGGGGAGTGATAATTTGAGGAAGGGGAAGAAGGTTCTTTATGTTTTTGAATAGTTTTTCAATCATCACTCATAATGACATCCTTATACGAGGCATTGGCCATAGCAGGAGGCTCAAAAGGAGAAGGACAAGAAGAGGGAATAATATTGTTCAATTGATGAGAAGGAGCTGGTGTAGCTTTGATTAATGGCTTAGACTGTAAGGCAGAATTGGAGGAAACTTTGGCTAGGGGGGCTTGTGAAGGGGAAAAGGATGACCTTTTTTCATATTGGGTCAATCTCGGATCAAATGACCCTTTTGTTGATAGAAAAAATAGGCATTGGTCTCATTCAAATAAAAAATTGGTTGATCAATTTCAAACCCAGGGCCATATAATTTAATATTTTCTGGTAGAGGTCTATTCAAATCCATTTCTACACAAACTCTTGGGTGAACTCTTAGACTGGCAAACTTTTCAAAACTCTACTTGCACCAAATTACTTTTCCCAATTGTGCCACAATGTCCTTAAGATATGGTTTGAAAACTAAGTTTAAAAAAGGAAACTCCTACCACATTGGATAATGGGTACGAGAGGGTCCTTCAAGGTGAAAGTAAAATGTCCAAGCTTGGAGGTAGCAAATATGTCCACAGATTATCCATGTTCCATACTGCAACATAGTCTGGGTATGCTCTCATGAATTAAATGTGCAAGAGACATATCCCTTGCCTAAGCCCCTTATTGTTTCAATATCCCATCCCCTATTTTACTAGTTTGTTCTTACCCATTTTTAGAAATCTAATTTTGTAGGAATCCCTCTCAAAAAAAACAAAATCATAGTTTTACTTTGATTTTCAGCAATGAGATCTACAACTTCATCAGGTAGTTGATCCTCACTTCTGTCTTGAGAGGGATGGTGTGCATGATGATGGAGGTGTCATAAGTCTTCAGATCCTCATAGCTCCATGCCACTACATCATGATACCTCCGCAAAGCATCAATGATTCCCCTCTTTTCCTCGGGCGTGCACACTTTGCCAATAAAAATATTTTTTCTCTTCGGCAGTCCCGAGGTTGTGAGCATCGCACTGGTTGCTTATGGCTTCCCTTTTTGTTTGTCAATCCTGGCCTCTGATCTGGTCCAAGTTGAATATGCATTCGAGCTTAACCATGCCTCTAGGAATTGTGTTGGTTTTGAGGTTGATGACCCCTTCTATATCAAACTCGGCCTCTTCCGGATTAGTTTCATCAATTATTTGGGTGGCAAAGACATCAGAACTCATGATGAATTCAAGGATGTGCTTATCATCATTGAAGACCTGAAAATGAGTGACATTATCTGGGACGGACGGTGTGGATGTCAACTCAACTATAAATTTCTTAAGCTCGAACAAGGAGAGGGGTTACAAAGTGTTGGCTGCCTGAGACAAGGCATTGGTTGTATGATTCTGAGCACGAGGGGTCAATTGTATATTAAATGCATCTAAACCTTCCAAGAGGTCCCAAACCCTATGCCTATAGTTTGCAAGTCTTCTATCATGGAAGGAATATAATTTTCTAACTTGTTTGACTATGAGTTCAGAATCCCCGAAAACTTGCAGCACCTTGAAATTTTTCTTTAAGGCCATAAGAAGACCATGGACTAATGCCTCATATTCTACTACATTATTGGTGCAATAAAACTACACCCTATGGGTAGCAAAAAAGGTCTTACCCATTGGACTAATGAGTTCGAACCTGGCACCAGCTCCTTATTTTGATTTAGATCCATCAAATCAAAGCATCCAAAACTTGGAAAGCTACTTGACTTCAAGACCAACTAGGCTCTCGTTTTCTTTTGGCTGGGTGGTTACCTTCGTGATCTTTGGGGACAGTTTTAGCTCAGTGTGTTTAACAGTCGGTGGTTCTGCTGGCACTTCTTTTGGTGTTTCCTTCTGAGGGATAGTTGATTTTTTTATATGATCCACCATTGTTTGGCACAAGCAGTAGTCAAACTCAAAGTGGGCAACATTGTGAATTTTGCACCAATTTGGTAGCAAGAGATCCTGGAAATCCATTCGAGCACCCAAACTGAGTTGGTCCTTTGCACACTTTTCCATGAATTCCTGGAAACCATTGAGTAGTCCCAAGTTGTCATCTTCATCATGTTTATCATCTGACTTTACCAATATCCCTGCATCCTGAGGCATTTGAGTGAAGTCAGTTGGAGGGCTGCATTGCACCAAGAGTACTTCGATAGCACTCTTCGTGGGGTTCAAATTCTTCTTGGTAGGAAAAGGGACAATAATTTCCCAATTATGTCTTAACAAATAGCACCTCATTGAGGTTGTTGTACTCTATGATCATGTACTTCATACGAGGCTCTTGGTTGATGCAGATCTGATTAGGCAGTCCCTTCCAAGGCAGCCACATATGCAAAACATCTGTAGTGGCATATTCGTTCAAGGCACGGGTGAAGTCCCATCCCAAGATGATTCCATAAGCATCAAGAATATCGCAACTTGGATTTCAATGACCTGCTACACCCTCAGGTCTGCAGAAATCTACATGGGGATTCGATTCATTTCTCCCACAATATTTATCTCTATTTTGTCTAGTTGAGTCACCTTTTTCCTTGAAGGCATGGGGGTAATCCCAAGGGCTTTGCATATAGCCAGGGGCATGACGTTGGTTGATGCTCCTGAATCGAGCAGGAAGTTGTGCAAATTCTTCCTGAATATCCGAATGGTGGTAAGGAAAGGGGGAGTTTCAAATTTTCCTTGAAAGAGGCTCGTAGGCATGTCTACCTTAGCCACTTGAGCTTTGTTTGTATCGCCAGTCCTACCCATGGTCTGCCCAGATGGTTGATTCTTGGAAATATGCCTATTGTTCTGATCTAGTTTTTTTTTCGACCATTTACCTATACACTAATTTGAGGGAACATCCTTCCTTTTCCCTGTGATGTCCTAGATTACGGGTTCCTGCCTAGGTTCTTCGAAGGTGACTCTTTTAGCTGATGCCTCTTGTGTTGTTTTAGAGGATAGGGTCCCATTAAGTACCCTAAAGAAGGAATTCCTTACAATAGGAACTTTGAGTAGCTCGAAGGCAGATAAACTAATTTTTACTTTCTTGAACTCGTCTACTACATATTCACCCATTTGTTCAATCTCAGAGTCAAAGGCTTGGCCTATGACATAGCTAGAAGGTTGGGCTTTCGTTTGACTTGACTGGTTTTGGGATTGGCCTTGAGGCTGATTTTGTGGCCTATCCTTGTTGAAATACTGAGTGGGCACATGGGGAAGCCTAGGATTATTGCTATCATTCAGATCGGGCGAGGTAGTAAACTTATTTGGTGGGGTAGAAGTTGTAAAGGGTCCACCCGCCTACCTATTCCTAAGGAAGTAAGGAGTTGTTCTTTGGTGGAACATGTGAACTTCATCTACATGTCGTTCTTCGTCATCTACTAGACCATTATCTATAGAATCAAAAATTTGAGCCAAGGTTTGCTCGTTACTTACCTCTTGGACCTCTTCACTCTTAACGGGGGCGAGTTAGACCTCGGGCTCATTGTTGTCACTCCACGGAAATGGTGCTTGGTTGACCACGAGGCAGGAGGAGTCGTAAGGCTTAGATGGGAAAATGTCCCTGCAACCGACACTATCAACAACATTTTGGACTTCCACTTGGAATATTTCAGCAATTGTCTAGAATTCAATACAATCCAACTCGGAGTGTTTGCTGGTCTTGTGAATTTGGCACCATCTAAACAAGGCTACCACAACGAGATACACTCCACTGGTCATCTTTTCATTACTGGCAGACTGATCAAGAGGAGTAGGGACACCTCTGTTATTGGGCCTCATGTTCCACATGCGATTCTACCTCTGAGAAAGTCTCCTCTCAAATATTTGACTTGAATTTTGTCCTCTATCATAATTTTGTCTAGAAGAGGTGCCCGCTTTCCAGCTGTCCCTACCATCCCTATTGTCTCGGCTATCCCAATTAAGATTGGCCTGGAGGCTATGCTAGGAGGCCTACAACTGATTGTTCTGATTCTTTAATTGTGTCATCTTCGTGAACATTTTCTTTATCATTTGTATCAACTCTTCCAATTTGTCTTTCTCAGCAGTGCTTGATTGTGACACTTGATTTTGGAGGAAGACGGGCGGGGCTGCTGGATAGTTCTGATATGCTGGAGGGAATTGTGGTCCTAACAAGTATAATGGTACTTGTGATTGTTGAGGGTACACCTATTATGGTTGGGGAGCCTGAGGATAGCTTTGTTGTTGTTGAGGTTGCAAATAAGAAGGCACGGGAGGTGCATAATTCATTGGTTGTCTCGGGTGCGGGATGATGGGCAGGTGAGGCACCTGGTTCATAAGAGGGGTTTGATGAGAAAATGCTTGATTAATCCCTTGAACCTGAATTGGGTGACGTATCGGTCCCAAAGAAGGCAGTGGACCAGAGATGTTTTGTCCCAAGTCTGTGTTGGCAACAACAGCCTCCACATAAGCAGTCACTAGCAAGGTGAGTGGCAGGCGTATCCTTTTTACCATTGCCGACGTGAGATTATCTAATGTTGCATAGTAGACAAGGAGGGTGGTGGCATCGTTGTGCACGTATGGATCTTGAAGCCTCATGAAGGTGTGATGGAAGCAGTCATTGAAAGAGCCAATAGGTTCATTAATTTCCCTCTAGACGGACATAAAATGTTGATATAATTCTGAAGGACTAATGGGAACCTTATACTTTAGCAGGAATGCATTCTTCATGAGGTCCCATGAGGTAATGGACCCTCTCAAAAAATTCATGTACCAATAAAAAGCCTCCTCACCCAATGAGTATGGGAAAAGGTGGCATATGACATCTTCATGACCAATCTGCATATCTGTAATTTTCATTTCAAATATCTTGATGTGTTCTTCCACCGTCCTTTGTGGGTCATGAGGATTGAACTTTGAACATAAGCCCTCTGGATTCTTGGGTATGTCATGGTAAGCGATGAAGTGCAACGGTGAAGGATTTTGCGCTAACCAAGCCATGACGGGAGGCGGAGGTGGTAACTGTTGTTGTGGGACAACAATCTAGAGCTACACCTATAGTAAGACAGCAGCCTGGGACTGCACCTGTGTTGCAGTTGTTTGGACTACACCCTGAATTTGAAGGGCTGGGAGAGAGGCAACTCCCTGGCTGCCAGAGATGAGGGGTGAAAAAGCAGTTTGGTATGGCTGGGAGGAGGATGGACAAGAGTTGAATGGAGGTGAGGGCAGAAGGGAAATGAAGGGGATGGAGGAAGAGGAAGAAGCAGAGTCCCCTCCCTTAGTTCGTTTTTCCCTTGTGGGGGGTTGTAACTCTTCAAATTATCACTTGTTTGGTGTCGACCGTAGAACTCTCTGAAATCTTTCAGGGGAGAATGATCCAATTCGATCTAGCTTCACAAGGCCCTCCTTCTAGGGCCAGTTTTTTTTATGGGTGTTTTTGCACACTTTCTCAACACAGGTAGTGCGTAGGTGCACTACCTCTCTTGAAAGGAGACTTCCAACAGCAAGTTGCGGAAAATCACCCCACGGTCTCTCAGGTGTCAGGTCATGACTTGCATGGAACTCCTCAGTTGATGTTTGATGTGATTTTTCTAGTAATCATAGGGCAGACTTACGTATTTGGATGCGAGGTGGATCTTAAAATCTGAAGCTTCTGAGATGGGAGTTAAGGCGCACTTTGTTGTAGGTTCGAACAGCAATCTAAAACTTGAATGTTTTCTTTAATTTTTTTGGCTTTACAATGTGCAATGAACCTTAGCATAGGTTGTTTCTAAAAAAAAAAAGAAAAGAGCAAGGAAGAGGGAAGGTTCATGGATCTGCAACTAATTGTGAACAGTGATCATGGAGGTTTTGCTATGGACAGCTTCCTTCAAACAAGATTCCACTTAACCAAAAAACCTACAGTATCATGAAATATATGCCATCTTCAAAGGTCTGCAGATATTTTATCATTCATCCACCATTTACATGCATGAATAAAGATAAAATTTTAAAAGCAGCTTCAAGTTTCAGCCTAGACTAACTTTACAAGACCATTTACCAGCAGTAAATAGTAAAAAGTATGGACTGGAAGGCATCAACACAGCAGAAATTTCTACAACCACATAACAGCATTACCAAAATCTATCTAAGCAATTTAAAGTTAACTAGAACAATAGTGTAAATCTAAATAAAGCATCTACCAATGGGAGATTGAATCATGAAACATGTGAAAAACGCAGAAAATGCACCAAATCAATGTATTTTCATTAGAAATTTTTGCAGCATGTCATTACAACAATTCAACTCTCCCTTGAAAATGAGAGGAGACCCCCCATTTATAGTGTCCAAAAAGTAGAATGAATGGCCAAGATTTAATCTCATTGTGTGGCCAAGATTCACTACAAACTAAGGTTCTACCTACACTCCAATATATTACAATTTAAAATACAACTTTGTCTTCATCCCTATTTTGTCCTCTAGTGACAACACTGTAGCCTTTTGTCTTGTTGTTGATTGCCCTTTTGTTGTAGTTATTCTTTTAGAAGCTCTTTACTAATAATAGGGTTGCCTTCCTGCTTCTTCAAAGCTGCATACTCCATGAACTTCAAAATTACCGGTTGGAGTTTGTCGACCTCCATGACCTCGGATCGCAATACTTGATAACTCCACTCCTTGGAGTTGTCCTCAAGCCTTTTCCAGTCTTCATCATACTTGGTAGTGTGGTCTCTGAACAGTTCTGACTGGGCGAAGGCGTGGGTAGAAAAACTCATGAAATCTATGGTTACCTCATCTGACATCCCGTCCTCCATATTTTTATGAAAATGAGGCCTTACTTTATCTGGGTCCATTTGTACGACAGGCATCTCATAGCCTGTCATTAGCTTTAAATATTGGACACAATCTGCTCTGACCTCCTTGGCCCATTCAATATCTGGATCTACTTTGTCAATCACCTGCTCTAATATTTCTTTTATGTTCTCAAAGTCTCATTTCTATACATCCATCAACCAGTGATCGTCCCTTTTGAGCATGAGCTCCTTTTCCCATGCCGCGCTTAGCAGCTTGAGGATAGCCTCAATCTTTGGATAGGTGGACTTGTATCTTGTCGGGAAGTTAGAGCAAAGTTTCTTCATGCTTTCTAGAGACTGTTGTAAGTCTAGGAACTTGTTGGTTGTTTGAACAGCCCAGCTGATACCCATATTTCTGACATATAGAACCTGTCGGAACCAGCTCTCTGTAGTCTTGTCCAAATTATTTCTTTTTTCTAGCTTATCAATTTGTTCCTTAGATAGCAATTGTGGTGGAGCCACAGACGTGGTAGGAATTTCTTCAGTTGAGGACCATTGTCAGATGTAAGCTATCAGATCAGCTATATGTGCTTTAAGCTCGTCCTTTGAAACTTTATCCTATTGTATCAAATGCACTACCGTGGCAATAGATTCCTCGAGGTGCTCCACCTTCTGCTCTCTAGTAGTTGTTCCCAAGTCAATGGTGGAAATATTATAGCTCATCCCTTCTTTTCCCACCGCTAGCATTGCTACCTGCACAGTTCAAGATCCGAAAGCGTCCATCGTTACCTTGGATCTAATTTTGGGCTTCTTCTCTTTCCTGGTTGTGATCTGCGCTCGGGCTAAGATAGCCTCCAATCTTACTCTTGAATCCTTTGGGGCAGGAGTTCTCTTTTCAAGCTATCTTTTCAACCATTCGGGCATAGCAAATTCTCCCTTAGGTGATTCACGATCACCCTTGCCCTCCTTTGTTCGGATCTCTATTTCTTTATCTCTGGAATCATTTTCTTCCATTTTAGTGTCTTCTCCCTCTTCCTCATTGGAGTCTTGGACTAACACAAGGTGCTTGATGGGAAGCTTATTAGGAAATTTCTCCCGAGGACCTTCTTCTTTCTCAAACTCCTTTCCTTCCCTTTCTTCATCTCGTTCACCCTTATGCTCATGCTCCTCGGGTTGCTCAATTTTGAGACTTTTGTTGGCTGGAACCTCACCCTCAGGTTTGTCTTCTTCTACATTTTCTTCTTCTCTATAAGGAGGTGATACATTCTCCTATTTTTCCCCTATAGGGAGTTCTACATTTTATGTTGCCTTGTCATCTTCTTGCCTTTCTTCTCCTGGAGGTGACCTTTCTGCCTCTTCTTTATCATCCCTCAATTTTTAGGCCATTTCCTCCTCGAATCATCATCAAAGGTTTGTACAATAGTTCTACCACCTGCACCCTCCTCCTCATCTCCACTTTCAGAATACCCTGTTTCTTCTTCTTCGCGGACCACCCTGTCAATTTTCTAGTGTTCATACTCTGGATGTTCATGGTACTCATCAGCTTCTTCTTCCACTACTTTTGAAGCTTACATCTCCTGCTTCACCCATTCCTCAGAGATTAGCATTGTGGCCTCCATTGTTGGTGGTCTCGTCGGAGGTTGCGAGGGTGAAGCATCGGTGAGGACCTACGCTAAGGTAGCTTGGATGGTTGGATCCAAAAAGATTTGGGAAATCTTGGAGGGGACATTCTGCATATGCCTTGAGAAAGCCTTCGACAATGTGAGTGTGGGCATTGATATTGTCGTTGCTGCCAGTGAAAGCGATGTAGTGGGCGACATGGAGGCAGAGGAGAGCGGAGAAGTTACAGTAGAGGAGTCAATTATTATTATGAGCCCAGCTAGCGGAGAGGAAGCGAGATGGACCGAGATGTCCACCGCAGGTGGGGATGTGGCAACCATGGCCTCGGAAATAGATGGAAGGGTGGTGGAAATAGGGAGAGCTAGAGGAGGTTTTGGCTATTTTTTTTTCCCTTCCCCACCCTCTTGAAGGGGATCCTCTTGAATTTTTGGTTGCCCCGTGATGCTTCCCGTTCGTTTGGGCTTCTTAGAGGGTGAACCTCCTGAATATTTTCTGGAATATACCTTTGGATTTGGCGACTGGTCCACCTCAGTCCCTTTCATCTTCTTTGATCTTGTAAGTGGAGGAGGTTTGGATGTCCCTCCTATTGAAGTTGTGGCAACAACATCCTCTGTATCACTAGGCTCACTCTTGAGTCCCTCATATGTTAGGACAACCCCTTGTTGCTTCAATCAGGCTACTTTTCTATCAACCCATTCTTTGGTATGAGCCTGAATTGGCTTGGTTATAATGTCGAGGTCATCGACCTCTTGCTCATCCCAATCTATTGTTGGTAGCAGCAAGTTAGCGACTGCATTATACCTGGGGTCCATGATGGTGCTTTCATCCTCTTCAACTTGATTAGGTACAGGAAACAATTGTACTCTTTTTATGAAGTATGCAGTCATTCGCATGTAGTGCCTTGCGCACACCTCCTTGTCATCCTAGAAATCTGCCCAAAAATCTTCGACATGATGCAAATGGGTGTACCCTGGTCCTAGTGCCTTCCTTACATGCCCATATGGGTCCATCTATGGGCAAGCAGTGTGTAAGCAGAAATGATACTCTACCAATTCCTTCTCAGAATTCCCAACACACTGGGAGGTTTGCAATTTATACATACCTTTGCCGAAAGTTAAGGGATAAGGGATCCCTGCCAAGTGTCTGCTACCAAGGACTGAATGCACATGCTACAACTACTAGGAGAGCTCTAATAATATGATCCGGTCATTGGGGTACTGGGGCAGCTTATTCGGCCTCTCTGTGAATCCTTGGGCATGAATATATTTGAACTTGGGGTACTGAATGAATAGGAAGGTGTATTGCTTCAAGAACGCCTAAGCATTGTGGGAGACCCTCCTTTCAAAATCCCCTCCAAGCAATCTGATGATGTGATGGATGAATGTGTCGTTCACCCTACAATACTCCTTGAAATTCCTGAACTGGAGTTGTGGATGCCTATCATAGACCTTCAATGTTCGACCTAGTTTCTCATCAGGTGCCATGAACAATCCACTATACTGCCTTCGCTCGGCCAATGAGTACACAAGATAGGAGGTCATGCAGCACTTGGAGGTCTTCTTTACATTCATGAACTGCTCATGGAAGCAGTCACTTATTATGCCTTCCCAGTAGAATGAAGCTTTTGTGGTGACATCTTCATCCCCACGGAGGATCTGCTCTGCGAAATACACCATCCACTCCTAAAAATATGTAGCAGTGGGGAGGCCCATCACCCTGCTCAACATGGTGACCAAGTCATGGTAATCCTCATGGAAGTCGCTACGGAAGAGTTCTTGAGGAACCTTTGCAATGCTGCCCCTTTTCTCTTTAAGCCAGTACTGGTTTATTAGCTTCTTGCAGCCCATCAGGTCCTCGTCCCACATTTCTTTACACTCCGACATGGTGGACATCTCCATCTCCCTAAAGGTGGGGATGTGAAAGGTCTTTGTAATCACCTCACCTAACATGTCAGCAAGGATGTTTCCATATCTATCAACGATGGTTCATGTCTGGGGCTGATATGCCTGCCTGCAAGCCATGACCAATTTGAGGGCTATGAGGAACAGAGGGAAGCCTGCAGCTTTAGCAATTCCACTTTGCCTGATCAGTCTGGCATTGTCGGTTTTAGGGTGGACTCTGACCCTTTGCTTGAAATCGTCAATGTCAACGTGGCCGATATTGGTATCTATAATTTCTTTCTAGTCTGTGATAATATTCGAATGCAAAGGCTCTCCCTAGAACTGGTACTGCATTTTGTCTTTATCCTCCTTTCCACGAGGAGTCTTTCCTGCCGTTTTCCCTTTGTCCTTTTCTACAGCTACCCCCAAGGTTCCTACACTTGATTCCATATATCCTGCAAGCAAGGGCATAATGAGCACAACCGATCACAAAAGCATGAACATTAGTTGAAATCCCGTGGATGAAATTCAATTAGACAATATATCATTCATGAAATCAAACTTTTACTTCCAAATGTCATTAGTCATTTACTGGAGGGATTTTGGACAAACCAGGCTGGGAGGGCCAGACTTCCCTGGCATAAATGTTGTTTTGAAGGGCGAACAAGGTAGGGCAATCCATGTGATTTCTCCCAAATTCATATTTTGGTGGTTTGAAAAGCTTGCGAAGGAGAAGGCTGAATTTGAGCATGTGGGTCAAGATTGGTTTTCAAATTGAAGGTCATTTGGATCACTTTTGGGGCACTCAAAGATACGAGGGCAAAAAGTTGTCAAGACTTCGCTGTTTGGAACTGTCAGAAGGAAATGGAATCCGGGGGTCAGAATTCTGAGGTCTGGGACCTAGGAGGTCAAAGGACAGCCAATGTAATTTTAAACTTCAAAGAATTCAGGGTTGAAGGGGCAAGAAGCCGTCAGGGTTTCGCCTTTTAGAACGGTGGTCGTTGGGCAGAAATCCGGTGGGAGTGGCCCGGTGGACCAGACCCAGCATTGAGCTTGGCCGCTAGGTTTTCTCTTAAGTTTCTTTTGGTGATTCGACCGGTAGGTCCCAGAGGTTAGAAAGGCAAACTTTCTTTTCCCTTTTGAACCGGCTAAGATGGGACAAAATCCCAATGGTCGAAGCCCAATGAGGGCAATGGCACCAAAGTTTGATTTCTACTTGGTCTTTGTGGAAAATGGAGGGTCAGAATCTGGGAGGCAGAAAGACATCACCAGACGGCCGTTTGAAATGGAAAAGATGTCAGGGAAATCCATGGATGGAACTCTATGGATGGGGGCCCAGGGACATGTTTGATCAAATGATTTGTGCATGCAACTGGGTGCTATCATAATAGTGGTTTACAATTCCTGAGAGGAACGAATTTTAGCTGAAATAACATATTTTTAGAAAATATAATGATTTAAGCCTTAAAAAGTTCCATTTTAAGGATTCCAATTGAAGAGGGTTTGATCAAATCACCTTAGATCAAACCCCCTTGGATAGAACCTCGCTAGTTTTAAACCATACCTAGAAATGTGTCTCCTTTACACCTATCAAAATGCTGATAAAAATCACTTTTGATTTAGATTTTGGGGGATCAAATGAATTCATTTAAAATTTATTTCAAATGATTATGGTATTCCTCAGAACAAGCTATCCAATGAATATAATTTTAATATGTTTTGGTTTTGTTATGTATTTGTTTTTTAAGTTTTATTAAACATAGGTTTTTCATTGAAAATGAATTTCTTTGTTCTTCACATGTGGAAAAATAGAAGATTATCAAAAAAAATTGAAAAATATGAGTGCACCGATATTGAAGTCCTTGATCCAACAAATAAAATAAAATAAAATTTTGATATATACAAAAAGTTACGTTATATACGGTGTCCGAATTGTAATTCATTTGACTTTGAAACTTGATTAAGGAAAAAATATTCAATAAAACTATCTAACCAAGTGGAAGCACTAGATATCAGAGTTACAAATCTGAATTTGAAAGAATTAGAATTTTATCCTTCATGGAAAAAAGTTATGCTTATACAGGCCACCTTTTAAAATGTTGTTTTCTGAAAAAAAAATTTCATGGGAGATGGAAAAAGAAGTGCAATTTGATTCCAAAAATTTTGAAAAAATATTTTTAGAATCTACAGACAAAATTTGATGAGACTCTAGTTTACACCATCTTCAAATTCCTCACAGTTTAGCTGCTATAGGTGCTCAAATGTGAAGATTTAGTTAAAAATAATAATTTCAGTGTCCAGTTTGGCCAAAAATTGTAAACCACTATTATGGGATCACCCAACCTCCAATGGCGAAAGGCAAAGCGGGCCCCGGGAGATGGAAAGACGGGGTCGCCCTGCCGTTTGGAACAGTAGAAGTGACGCAGAGTCCCAAGAACGGAGTCCCGTAGGAGCGGGCCCGGGGAGCCAAAATGAAGGCCAAAAGTTTGGTTTGATTTTAAGTTTGACGGTGATGTGCCGACGGAGGTCCGAGGTTGCGGGCCCAATAGGGCATCCTACCATTTGGTCAGTTTATTAGCTAAGTTTTACAAAAATGGGAAGACCTAGGCCCAAAGGGCGCGAATACCCTGTGCGAAGAATGGCAATGGTGAGGCCCAGTTTCAGATTTATTTGTGAGGATGTTTTGAAGGTTTTTCAAAAATTTGAACTCATGGATTTTTTAGGTGTTGTTGTCTTTTACCTAATTAAAGCATTTTTAGCCCATTTTGTTCATTATTTTAAGCACAAAATCATGAAAAACCTCACGAGAGGGTAGACAACAAACCTACCTCGGAAGTCCGGTGGAAGAAGTTGCAAAATCCACTAAGGATAGGCAAACGAGGGCAACGGGCGCAAGGACGGCAGGCGACAAAGGCGTTGGACTCCTCGAACTATGCTCTGAACTCCTCTGGAAAATGTGATAGATGAAAATGACAGGTCGAGCTAGATATTTATACCCCAATTAGCATTTAATATGCCCATTTAATGCCCGTACGGACGACAAGAGGGTTGGTGGGTTTAAAACTCGGACAGCGATGGGATGATCGGGGCCCAAGGTCCGGAAAGACACGACATTGCGGTCACTTCAAAGTTCATTTTGAAAATCACCAGCAAAAGGGAACCCGAGGTCTGGAGGATGGAGCGCCACCGCAATTTGGCCATCGAAAACAACGAAGAGAACACGGAGTTCAGGGGACAGAAGTCTGGAGGGGTGGGCCCGACAGGGGTAAAAGCAATCCAATTAAAAGCAGTTAAATGGGGTCAACAAAGAAGGAGCTGGGTCCCAAGGCTCAGGAAGGCGGAAGCCTTCTGCCATTCAGAATGGTGAACACTCGGAGGAAACCCAGCTAGGGAAACCCAGCGAGGCGGACCTGCTAGGCCCCAAGGCCACTGGCAGAAGCAGACTGCCAAGGAAACTCCACAAGGCACCAGGACTTGGAAAAATTGGAGGGGATGAAAAACAACCAACTTAAGATGAGACTTTGGAAGCACGTTTGACCATTTAGGACACCAAAATGGGGCACGCAAAATGAGGCAGTGATAAAATGACCCGGCAAGGCGAAAGAAAAGAGGGTCCCCGTTCTGAATGGGGAGTGTGTGCTAAGGGCACAACACCCATCAAGTATTTCCTACTCCGCATTGGAGGCCGAGACAACGGCCAGGGAATCTGCAGAGGGATTCATGCACTACAAATAAAACTAGAAATCCTTCTGAAAAATCCACTAGAATGGAGCTAGGGCACGCTATTACTGAAGCTTCGTGGAGCTAGGGGTCGCTACTCAGAAACTCACTCATAGAGCTAGCATGGTTCCTGACACGCCTGCACAATAGTAAAAGTCTATCTCTAGCATTTTTATCTTTCGTCTGCCATACAAACATCATTCATGTCTATCTATTTACAGTTGTCTAAATATTTACTATTGTAATAATGGACGCCTTTTGGATTGGTTTGGTCAATTAAGCTTCTCACAATTATTAAACCATAATATTTGTAGTTGTTCAAAGGTGGAATCTCTTTCCAAAAAATCTGAACTACTTTCATATTTGTTTGACTGAATAATCTTGTCAGATTGAATGTACCATTTTCTTTAACAAAGCTATATTACCAGCAACGAAATTAACAAAGTTTCAAACATTGGCAAGAAAATGTAAGTCTGATAGTGTTTAGTGGAGGGAGAGTGAAGCGTGAGTGAATTTTTTGGAGACCAAAAAAAACTCAAGCACGGAGGATGAAGAAAGGAGAGCGCCTATGAGGGAACCCTAGCTACTAGTTTCTCTAGCAGGCAGTGGTTTTTTAAGCCTTTCCCTTGCAGATTTAAAATCAAGGGTATTTTAGAAAAGAGAGACGATGCTCAATAGTAGTGTGTACATCGTAGGGTGCATAGAACATAGTGTTTAAAGGGACTAATGATTTGAATCAAGGAAAAATAGAAGAGCAAAGGAAAGATTTACAAATGAGGCTAAAATTTGAAGGCTTTTTAAGAAGAGTTAAAGTGTTGGAAGCAAGTAGTGTTAGAGAGGCTATGGAGGAGATACTTGATAAGGAAGAGGAAATCAGCAATGAATCACTTGAAGATAACTAGCAATGGCACCTTGGGGGTGCAATAGGTACGCCGAAGAGTTGTGGAAGGTCAATTAGGGAGAGTTTTTGGTCTAATTTTTTGCAAATTATATCCTTCTATTTAGAATGTGGACAAGAAACTTTAGAATATCAGCATCATGACTGGTTTATAAATCTATAAGATGAGTTTTCTGTATTCAACTGCATGTTTCTTTCTTTTGTTATAAAAATTCAAAAATTCACATTTGAAGTTTGAGTCTAAAACTGCCATAAATAAGGTAAGGATGGGAAGCACATTCTCTCAAATAAGATACACTACTTCAAGAAATTCAGATCTACATTTGACAAGGCACTATAGCAAATGGGATCCTAAATAATAGCAACTCAAATGATATGATGGTCCTTTCTATTCTTGACAGATCTAATTTGAATATATAATTATTCATTATACATTCAATCCATCACCTTGGTCGAATTGTCAAAATTTGATTATTATTATCATCCAGTATCAAATGCAATCCACATAGGTCACATTCAAATCATTATACTCGGTATATAACATTAAAATGACAAAATGCATTATCAAATTGGAATGTGAATATTGTTTAGAATTTGAATATATTGGACTAAATGCATTATCAAATTGGGATATGTGCAATTTTTATTTTTCCATTTGATTGTTTCAGTTCTGTTTAAATCCTTATAAGTGAATGCAAAATTGCATAAATGATCTACCATTAGATCTCATGTAGTAAACAAATGCATGCAAAAAATTAAAATTAAAATGACAATTGTCTTCCATAATGACCCAGACTTTGATGACATTTGAAGCATTTGAAGAAAAAAAATCATCATTGATAGTCTAGTACATAAAACTGAGATTGAAACTGCTGTCAAAAAAATAAATATGTGTTGTTATGCATATAAAACACATGACTGTTTTTTTCTTAGAAATTGTTGATGGCTGATAGAAACCAATGACTGCTTTTTTCTTAGAAATTGTTGATGGCTGATAGAAAATAGGCAGATTTTGAAGAAAATGAACTGCTGATTTAACTGATAAGACAGGGATATTACAGCAGATTAGAAATAATATATGTCATTTTTTAAACGAATATAGGATATCAAATACTCAGTTCTGCAGGGGTGCTCTACTTTGCTGATAAATGCTGATTTTGCTTTAAAATGGGTATTATGCTATCTTCAATCCTATTGTAGCAACCTGATCTATTTTGAATCCCACTTGTTTGAATAAAGATATAGGAAGCTCTGAAAAATACTGCCAAATACAAACATTGATGCTGATCACCTACTCCTCCCACTTGAATGTTGATTTGCGTATTGGCAAAAAAAATATATTAAAAGAACAAAGTTACAAAATCCATTTCACATTGCATTCTATATATTATTTTCCATCATTTTTTTGTTCATGGATTTTTAGTTTCCTCTGTACTTGGTATGCTCAGGAATATGGATACTGCAAATTGAATGTAAGAGAAACTTGTAAGAATAATCAATGTCTTACCTCAAGATTTTGCCCAAATTATGTTGTGTTGTCACTGTTTTTTGCTGCTTCCCCCCGCTATTGGTTTTCGCTCCTCCAAACTCTTCCTCACTGTTATTGACCTTGCACTTCTCCAATTTTGTGAGCTACAGCCTAAAAATAAAATATCGATAGGGTTTCAGAGTATGCTCATAACCATAACAAAACTAGGAAAAAATCTGGGTCGAGGTAGCCATGACCATTTATGTGAAAGGAAGTGAATGCCTAAACAAAAGAGGGCAAGCGACTTACCTGAAGTTTATGCACAAATTGTGTCAAGTTGTCAATGGTCACTGCAGGGTTGCTCTACTTTGCTGAATAAATGCTGATTTTACTTTAAAATGGGTATTTTGTTATCTTCAATCCTATTTTAGCAACCTGCTCTATCTTGAATCCCATTTGTTCGAATAAAAAATAGGAAGCTATATACCATACTCTACTAATGGCATTAATAGATGTTGAATTCTTCTATCTGGTTAGAATTTTATCTATAGCAGGTTTCTTTCAGTTTGGAAATCATGTAATTATTCGAAATAGATGGCACGTTGAAAGTTAAACCCTGGATGATCGATAAATTCTTGAGAAGAAGAATTTGGTATATGGATATAAAATAAGAAACTATGATATTTTAGACACTTTGGCTTTGTTACCATGTATTTTGTTATCTATAATTGATCTCTAAGTTTAATCCTTGAACCTCCTTTAAAACAACAACTATTTGTTAAAAAAAAATTAATATAAAATTTAATCCCCAATGTCCCCTTCAGAAGGATGCATGCAGAGATGCTCATTATAGAGAACACAAAATAACCTCTCATACGCTGCTCTGCCTTATAAATACCCCTTCAAAATTAATTTTGTATCCTGTGAAATTATTACCCAAGAGAATAAGATAGAGAATTTGTATCCAAATCCAGAGAATTTAGATTAGAGATATTTGTAATGACAAGGGCAATGTCAGGACATGTTCCGAAGTGCTTCATTAATCCAAAGATTTTGAGATCATCCTTGCAAAATCCATGTTGTGCATATCCTGCAATCAATGCATTCCATGAGATGACATCTCTTTGGGGGCATTTTTTTAGATAGTTCATGTTCCTTTTCTATGCTAACACATTTTGCATACATGTCCGCCAGGGCAGTTGCAACTGCAACATCCGATAAAAAAATTCTATTCTTTATGGTTTGATGGATGTCCATACCATGTTGCCATGATCCTACTTTGGCACAGGAAAGGAGAATACTGGAAAAGGTTGTGGAGTCTGGATTTACACCTACCCATTGCATTTGCTTGAAAGTGACGAAGAAAAAATCTCTACATCCTCTGTTTACTACAACTTGCTCACAAAATAGGCCACACTCTACCCAAGGATAACAACAAACTACTCTGGTACTAATCAAGAATTCATAACTTTAACTCACAGTCAAATTTGGAGTTATGGATCATTCATCATTAGACAATTTCAGTTACACAGTCTGACAACAATTTGAATTTAAACTAACTAAATTCAGATTGCAAAAATTTACAACCTCCGTTTAGCAAGGTTTCAACATTTATATCTAGCATTCGTTGCTTACACATTAAGCACCCCTCCTCTGGCATCACTAGGTTTACGAATTGCATCCCTCTGTCCAACCCACAACCATTGCTCAGTCTCTCCCACCCGAATCTCTTTGCAGCCTTTTTGTTTACTCCATGTTGCTCGCTCACATCTCATGTTGCCCCTTATTTTTCCTACTATTTATTACCACCTCCTCCATTTACTCTCTACGCAGATTTGTTATCTTTCAATCTGTGCATTTTTTATTTTTTTAACTGGCATTTTCTTGCATATGCAGCCTGCTACCTATGCTCTTCCCTTCTTGGCATTGTGGCTTTCTTTAATACTTGTGTTGCACTTACACCATCCACTCCCCTTTCTCTATGAGTTGTGAGTTCACGAGACTACATCTCTATGAGGCATCTTGTCAAACACCAGGGCAGTTGCAACTACATCATCTATCAAAATTCATCTATGCTTTGATGGATGTCCATACCCTGTTCCAAAGCCCCCATTTTTGCACACGCAAGGAGAATTGAAAAAATCCTCGTTCCATGATGTTGTACTAGAATCTATTGATTTTTTTGCTAAGAATTCAAAACTGAAGAAACTCCTACATGACATTCATAAACAAAAGCTATACAAAAACTGGGGAGTTCATTTTATATGATGTTTGGAAAGTCTCACCCTTTATCTGATGCAAGAGCAATGAAAGTACCACCCAAGTTCTAAAAGACCAATAAAAATACCATTATATGCTCTTTGAAATGTGTATGGTTCGAGTTGAAACCAGAAAAATATTAAATTTCAACTTTCCATTACGTAATCATAATTTGAAGGCACAAGAGACATGGTGGCTCTATATTCAGAGCTACCGAAAACACCTTCAGACAGGTCAGTGTTCGAGCACATGGAGTAGCAATGAGTCGTGCCAACTAAAAGACAAGACTAAAACTATTTATGAAAACCCTAATTTGAATTCATCACTATGAACCATCTAAGATCGAAATCTCTACAATACATAGCAAATACTCCTATCAGATGAAGAATTTGTAGTCCTCCATGGCAAAAATACGTGTACTGCACTGTTGCGAAGGAGGTGGAAATAGACCAGAGAAAGTTGCCTACGAACTTCGATCTCGCGACGTTTGACCCCGCATAACACCGCGCACCTCCCATAGAAAGAGTTTTCAGACTCATTGACGAAGTCTCTTCCCTCATGCTTCTTGAAATGTATGAGCTTAGTGGCATTAGAAAAAATGGCGAAAAATAGCCGAAAAACAGAAGCAGCCAAAAAATGGCGAAAAACATGGGCGGTTGAGATTCCTTTTGGTGTCAACCAGGGTTTCTCGTTTCTTTTCAACCATCCATAGGGAAAATGAGCTTTGAAAGTTCATATAGGACACGCTTTTAGCATAATAAAGCATGTATTCAAAACATTGAAAAGGGGAAGAAAATTTAGAGCATAGAAAGGATGAACAAGGTAAATCCTTAGAATTCCAGCTATCTATAAATGCATTTTTAAAAATAAAATAAAAATTGTTATTTTAATTTTTTTAAGAGGAATCTCTATTGAATTATACTTTTACAAATAAGCTAAAGAAATTTTTATTTCATTTTTTTCCAAGAGGAATCCCTATTTAATTAGACTTTTACAAATGGGCTAAACAAAATTATTATTTTGTTTTTTTTCAAGAGGAATCCCTACTCAATTAGACTTTTACAAATAGGCTAAACAAAATTGGGAAATCAGAGGTTGGGTGGTCGAATCAATTAGAGGGTTGGGAAAAGGCTATATTTTGCATGTTTAGGTTTGTTGAGCATGTTCAAGCAATTTTACAATATAGAACATGGGTTGCATGCAGACAGATTTGTTATTTCCAAGCTTGGATCTTTGATTTTCATCCTAAAGGCCTTTCATGTTCTCATTATCCCATATGGTTGGAACTTCCTTTTCTAAATTTAGCCTTTAGACTATTTTTGAAAGATATTGCAACCCAACTTGATAAAGTCATATGGTGCAAGGAAAGTTCTGATAAATTTGTCAGTTTAAGAGTTCATCCAAGGGCATGTATAGAAATTGATTTGAACAAACCTTTACTAGAGAATATTAAAAATTTTGGTTTAGGCCATTGAATTGAATCAACCAATAGTTTATTTGAATAAGCCAAATGCATGTTTTTTTTTTCAATGAGATGGTCATTTGATTCAAGATTATCCTATCAAGAAAAATAGGTCTCCTTCACTCTTGCAAGTTGTTCCAACCAAGATTGTCAATAGTCCCATGTTGTAATCAAAGTCAGCCATTAAAACCCCCTATCACCTTCCTTCTTCTATTCATTCATCTCCTTTTGATGCCCCCTTAGTGGTCAATGCATCATATAAAGATGTTATTATGATTGATGAGTGGAGGACTATTCAGAAGAGAAAGGATCCATCTCCTTTCATTTCCCACTCTACTCTCAACAAGCCATCCCATCTTCACTCTCTTGGTTTGTTAAAATCTCCTAGCAGATCCATTTCTCCTCCTAATTCTAGAAAAAGATCTAGGTCTCCATTAGCTAGTTCAAATGAAAAATTGAACAATGAACAAGTGGTCGCCATGATCTCTAATCATTTTGGAGTCTTACCATAAGAGGATGATAACCCTCTAGTTGTTTCATCATGAATTGTAAGATTTTATCTTGGAATGTGAGAGGACTTTCCCACCCTCATCAAAAATTTGAAGTCAAAGATACCTTAGAGAAATGGAAACCTCATGTTATTTTGTTACAAGTTAAAATCAGTAATGAACACAGATGTTACTCTTTAGAGCATTTGGAAAGAAGCTCTATTAATACATACCTCACATAAAAAGGGTAGTGGTGGAGTTGTTCTTGGATTGTCTCGGATATCTAAACATGGCATTGATAAGGGAGAGGACACAACACATAATTGTGTTTGGGTCCTTTCCTTTATTAATGGACAACCCTTGGGTTTCTGCTCAATATAGGCTCCTAACAATCCAAAAGAAATAGTTATTCTTATGGATTGGATGGCTAAAAATATTTTGAATGTTGATTGGGTGTTAGGAGGAGATTTTAATATGGTGGAACATCATGAGGATTGTAGTTGTTTTAACTATTTTAAACTTAGCCAATAGGAATTTGAAAAATAGATTTATTGTCAAAATTTGCTTGGAGTTACTAATCCTATTCATAATAATTTATCCATTCATGCCAATAATTGGTATATTTGGTTTAATTGAAGACTAGGTAGTGATAGAAAATTGAGCAAATTGGATCATTTTTTATTTCTCATAACATATAGTTAGACAAGTTTCCCTTGGATTATTGGGTGTAGGTGGATTATTCAACAACATTATCATATTATTTTCCAATTTTATGCTTGTCATTTTCACAAAATGTTGATCTTTCCTCTCAGCTCCCCTTCAAGCTTAATACCTCTCATCTTAAAAACACTAAAAGCTTTAGTGGGAATTTGGAACTCAATACCTAAACCTCTTGAAGGGGAGTCATGGATTGCTTGGTGGAATGTTGCAATATCCCAATATGTTCAATTTTTTCAATCCTTCAGAAGAAGAATGGCTTGGAAATGTAAACGTAGAGAAAAATCACTCCAAGGGAAACTAGAACATGCTAGAAAAAAACATAACTTTGATCTGCATAATGAAAATATTCAAAAGTATATTGTTGTTACTGAAGCTCAACTCTGTAAATTAGATCATTACAAAGGGAAAAGTGTCAAAATTAGACCCAGAATTTAATGGATCAAGGAAGGGAACAATGAATCTAAATATTTCTTTAATTATCTCAATTATAAAAATAAAAAATAGAGAATTGATGCTATAAGGGATGAAAGTCGATATCACATTGATAATGCAAAAATTATTAATATATTCTATAATTTTATGAAAATTTGTTCAAAGAGGAAACCAATTAGACAGATATTCAATAGGCCTTGGAAGAAAGTATCCAAGATTATATTCCAATATGATTGATCTAGGTTATAGAAAAAATTTGGACTGTATCCTCTCCTTGGAAGAAATTGAATGTGCTTTGTTCTCTATGAAACCAAATAAAAGCCCCATTTTTTATGGTCTTCCCACTGAATTCTATAAAATTATGTGGAATCATATTAAGGATTAATTTTATATGATCTATTTAAAATCTCTTCATAATGGTTCCTTAGGTCCTAATATGAACAAATTACTGATCAAATTTATTCCTAAGGGGAAGAATGAGGATACCATTGTTGGTTGGCAACCAATTACCTTATTAAATACTTCATATAAAATCATTGCAAAGGCTATAGCAATCAAAATTAAAAATATTGTTCAGATTATTGTGAGAGCTGAGCAAACAAGTTTTTTAAAAGGAAGATATACACTTGATAATCTAATGTTGGCTTGGGAGACTATGGAATTGGCACAACAATCAGCTCAAAATGCCTTGGTGGTCAAGTTAGACTTTGACAAAGCATACAATAGAATTCATTGGAGCTTCATTCTTAAAATGCTATAATGATTGGGGTTTGGTCCTAAAATCCAAAAGCATATTCAAAAGTTGTTCAAAGATGTGAAGCTTTCAAGTTACAACAATCCATAATACAGGGATGCCCCCTTTCCCCCTTTTTGTACATTCTTATAGTTGATGCTCTGAGTTGTCTTCTGCATAAATCCTACAAGATGAAAATTATCAATGGAATTTATATTCCTAAATATAAGATGGTTACCAATTCCAACTTTGCTGATGATAACATGTTATTCCTGCATAAGTTTGAAGAGGAGGTGAACAATACTTTGGAAATTTTAAAGTTGTATTGTGTTGTTTCTAGTTCTCTAATAGCTCATAACAAAATTGAATTTTTGGTGACTCAACTCAGTCCTATTCCACAATGGATACCAATAGAATGGAAGTAAATCAAACATGGAAAATCTTGGTATTAATTTTAGTTTGGGAGTCTCTCTTTGTGAAATGTGGGCTTGGTTTTTAAATAGAATTAAGAATAAGTTGTTTAATTTGGGAAATAAATTCTTGTCCCTAGTAGGAAAGATTCAAGTTGCTAATAAAATTCTCATTGTGACCCATGCATACAACTCTTGTTGGATATCATCATTTAAGAAAACTTATGAAGAGTTTTGATTATAAGGGAAAAATAGGTTTTGAAGGGACCTTAAACCCTTTACAATAAAATAACCAAAATTCTACTCCAACAAATATTCAAGAGCCTACCAGTAGCAACCCAATAGCCAAAAAACCAACCACTGTGGGTGCCAAACTAAAAAAGACAAACAACAATCAACAGTACCCACCAGCAAAACAACCAACAAGAGACTAACACCCAGCAGAAACAGAAAGAAACAAGAAACTAGTTAAGACCACTCAGAGTTTTGGCCACCTCAATCTACTGGTTCTTATGTTTTTCAACCATATCCAGCAGTTCCTTTTTCTCAACATCAAAAGCTTTCTTCTATTCAGCCAACCCTCTACCAACAGGTACCTTTTCATCATCTGTCATAGCTTTTTTACCCTTGCCCTTAGCCATTTTCTCTTTCTCCATGATCTTCGAGAAGAAAACTTGATCTTATCTGAGCTAACCAATTTTCTTAAAGAGAATTTCCAAGGCTTCTACACTATTCTTGACCGAGGTGTGGCTCACCTACAACAAATTTTTGATATCACCATTTATACCAGCAACCTTGGCCTCAAGGGCCTATAGTCTTTCCTCACACAATGCCTTAAAGTCATTAAATGAACCTTCCAGTTCCGCCATTCTATCAATGAGGATGTCAGACACAGAGGCCTTCTGACCATTCTGCATATTCACCTTTAAGCCTCTTATCTTGATATTAATTTTATTGAATTCTTGCAAAGTCCATTTGGCCAATTTGAAGGTACCCGTAGCCCTAGCCCTAGCCATATCCAGTAAACCAAACTTATGAAGAGTTGAATAGAATAATTTGTAAATTTTGGTGGTCCAAGTGGGATGGTAATGTTGGGTTCATTGCTTCCTCATGGTCTAAATTCATTCAACCAAAACATAAAGGTGGTTTGGGGCTTATAGATCCCAAAACTCAAGGGACTTGCCTTGCTGCAAAATGGATTATTAGAGCTAGAGATGAACCATGGAATATTTCAGTTCATCAAAAAATCATGGATGCTTCTATTAAGAAAAAATGGTAAGTTGTTTGTTGGTTAGACAAAATGCTCTTGTGCCTTTCTTTAAAACTAGAGCTTCATTTCATCTCTAGTCTATTCTATTTGACATAGCTACTATTTTTTTTCTCATTCTTCTTCAAGTGGTTTTTCTTTTTTAATAGATCCATGTCTTATGCAAGAAGAATGAGAATGCCAAATGGTAGCTACAACAAATTAAAGAACAAGTTATGAATTTTTAGCTTGATAGTAAGCTCAACCATTGTAAAAATGTTATACAACTTATGTGAATGTCTCTTTTTTTTGCCATTGTGGCTAGATTATTGGTCTTTGTTGTTGCCTTTATGGTTGGTTTATTGGTTGCATAGCTATGTACTTTAGCTACTATTTTTAGCTTCATTCTTGTAAATTATTTATTGCATTGTTCAATATAAAAATAAGTTTCAAACATTCCCTTTGAGGTGAATGATATTCCTCTAGTGGACATACATACAATAAAATATTTATTGATAACAATAAATTTGGTGGGGTGAGTAGAAAGCTTGTCATTAGCTTAACCATGTTTATATAGTTTAAATTTAAATTTTGTAGAATGTAATGTGTGTGTTACTACTCATTCATTACGTGTAAATTTTTATTCACAAAATTCAATTAATTGTGTATATTTTTTTATAAATAATTTAAGTAATTTCATTAAATTCTTTAAAAAATAATATGTTTGTGAAATCTATCAATATTTAATATCTTTTGATGATTAATATTAAGATTGTAATATTTGTTAATTCAATTAAATTAAATTTAGAGATTAAATATAATTGTATAAGATAAAATGATTAAATTTAAGAAAAATGTATGTGTAGTTAAATTTAAAATTTTCAATTTATTTAAAATTAATTTACATTTAAGAATTGTATTTTTTGATATTATATATATATATATATATAATGTGTATTTGTATTAATTTCAAATTGATTAGAATTGCAAAATAAGAGTGATTTATATGATATTATCTTTTTAGAATATTTTTCCACTAAAAATATTATTATAGTTTGAAAATTTCAAAGTGGTTGACATTCCATCATTCCTCTCCTTTTTAAATATTACCAACAAGTATGAGGAATAAAATATTATTAATGTATATAATTCATGATTTATCTTATCATTTAAAATTATAAAAGTAATTTTTCATGTAAATCATTAATATTTTGTATTATAATTTAAATTAATTTAATATTTATTAATTATTTTTCTATTATGCTCAAAAATTTACATTAAGAAAATTTGACTGGATTTTTTTTAAAAATTAATAAATAAGTATTCATCTCTCTCAAGTGTTTGAGGTGCATCAACTAGTCATGATATGAAATCTACACCTTTGTGTATCCACCTCTTAACTCAAGTAAGGAAGTTAACTTTAAAAGATTTGTTATATAGTCATCACTAGGGCTTACTTGCAAAATCGACACCTTGTACTCTCCTAAGTTAACATAATTCTTGGTTTGATTAGGATAAGTCTTGTAAGATTAAAATATAAGATAAAGTGTCAACCAATTATTAGTTTAAAAGAAGCTTAAGTTCAATTGAGTTTAATAAGGGTTAAAAATCTATTGAGTACTATGGAGATCAAAGTTCTTTCATTTTACTTTGATCTAACTATGTAACATAATATAGTTAGAATTAATTGATTTCATTTCTCAAGGAATTGGGATAATATCTTCCATAACTTATTAAACTAGCAGTTGCGTGTAGTGACATGCAACGATGAGCTGATAGGCAGAGGGAAAGTCCAAATGGTAGGGCTTTGTACATGCATAGAAGGAATTAAAGACGGGGATGCTAAGAACAATTGATAACTAATAGATAAAATTAAGGGAAACAATAGCCATTGAGAGAAGATAAATTTGAATTGAGTTTTTCAATACAACTACGCATAGGAGAATATTTTGAAGTTATTTGAAATCCCAAAAATATTTCATGATAATCGAGAACAACCATAGTCAATTTTATAAATGAAGAGCAACATTTCTATCAAATGGAAGTGTGAAGCATTTAACAAATATAAACAACCCATATTGGCAATCACTGGTTGTAGGCTGCTTTTTTGATGATATGATCATTATCATTATGTCCATTATAGTATTCTTCTTATCACTAAATTTGTTTGTCTTGAGTATGTTCTACAAAAATCAAAGGAAAATGTGAAGTTTAGTGTGATGAACATGTGTCATTGTTAGTCAATATCTAAATTAGAAAATATAAGTAGTTCTATAATTTATAACAAATAATATGTAATGCACCTAAAATACAAGAGATCAAATAAATAAGATGTAGACATACCTTGTACACGCAGCGGGATGCAATATGTTTACGATTATAAGTCCCATATAATTCTATTTCAATACCTAAGAATTTTGTTGAGTTGAAATTAGTGTTATACATTTTTAAAAGTATATACAGTTGTATCATTTATGACAAAGAATTTGAAATGCAGTTGTGAAATAAGAGATGGAATAAAGGACATATTGCCTTACCTTATATATAAATGGAATGTAGTTGCAGCTCGTACACCATGCCAAACATGTGATTGTGAAACTATTTAGCATTATGGAGATCTGTAGTTACAGCTGAGAACGTTTGCAATCTAAAATGGTTTCAATCAAATATAGTTACACACAGACGGTTCGAAGGTGAGAGCACTGGCAGTGGCATCATTGACTGAAGATCGTAGCAACTTTGGGCTGTGTGGGTGTAAGAAGCCTAAAAATTGGGTTGAGGCATTTTAGTATGATCTATATAAGAATTGCAAATTTAAATATAAATGTTATATTGTCAACGAAAGAAGAGGAAGGAATTTAGGTTTGTCATTGGAGGAGAGGAGAAGCATAATGTAAGAATTGAACGACAACTTCTCTTAGTAATCACCATAGAAGTAAAACTCTAGCTAGCTTGGCGAGAGTGGTTGCAACTGCACTATGGAGGGAACGACAGGGAAGCAATGAGTCAACTTACATATGGAATCAAACAATTAGAAATGGTGGAAATTCTATATGCATTGAAATGAAGAGGGAAGGGAGAAGTGATATAGTTACTGAAAGAATACAAACATTTCATCATGTTGGAAATGAACACAGTTTTTGGAGGCGATCCTCTTCTTTGATTCGGAGTGCACTGTATTTGTTGGCACGTAATCTGGAGTATCTATCAAAAGAGAAAGGCGTATCTATATGTATTTTTGCAATTAATTTTACACAAGAAATAGTTGTGAACGTTAGTCCTTGTCTTTCTTTAGTTCCAATATCTATTGTAGCTTTCTCCAGTGTCAAGCCTTGAGATTTATGTATTGTTATTTCCTAAGCCATTGTTAAGGGGAGTTGTGTTCGGCTGCCCCATGTGATTGGGGGAATGGGGATGGATTTTGGGTTGTCTTGATCCCATGCTAAGCTGATGTAGTTTGGGAAGTGCACAACAACATATTGAGGTAGTTGAGGTGGTCTAGCACCCCTAGCATATACGATAGACTTGAAAAAACCCAATGATCCATTGACCAGGCCAGCTACCACCCAAAGATTTTTTGTTAACATTACTTGTTCACCAATTGCAAGTAATAGCTTTGCTTTAAGTTTCTTATCATTGCCATAATCAGGTGGGCTTTGCTAAGTAGTTTCAGCAATACTAGTTGTAATGGGAACATTTAACTATTGAATCATTTTTCTACTATGCAAGGACACCAGGCTATTTGTTGGGAATAAGTGAATAGCTACATGAAACTCTTGGTTTTGTTGGGTTGAAAGCATGGAATTTTTTCAATTCATAAGAGTTTTCCAATCAGCTTGATATGCCTAAAACTTTCTAATATTCAAAAGGAGTCTACAAAACTCTTGATGTGCATCAGATTGTCCATGTTGGTGGAAGACTGTGTTGAGTGTTCCAACAACAGTAAAAGTGTGCCAAAGATCCCCAAGGTTGTGGAGAGAGATGTGTAGATAGGCCTATCCAAAATAGGCAACAACTATTCAAGGTCACCCACAAGTATAACAGAGGCACCACCAAATGGTTCCATATGTCTAGCAGGAAATGCTTGCCACAACTGACTATATATTTTGAGTAACAACTTGAGTCCCAAAAATCTCATTTCATCAATTAAGATGTACTTAATATGTTTGAAGTTCTCTTGAAATATGGTCAATGGTTTTCCTTTCAATGGATTCATATCTCTAATTGGTATTTGAAGAGTTGCATGCACTGTATTGGCACGTATATTGTAAGCGGTCACCCCCATTGGCACCAAAGCAAGCAAAGGATTCATTCTCTGATTTGCAATGTATTTAGTGTTCTCTGGATGTTGTCTATAAGAAATGATTTACCTGTACCTGCAGTACCTTGAATAATCATATGCAATGGTGATGATGAAGATGGGCCAAGGTGGTGTTGTTTAATGATATTTAGAGCAAGCTTTAGCTTAGGAGATAGCTTATGAGAAAGTGCAGTTGCAGTAGGTGGGCAAAGACTATCTTCAGTTGTATGCAATTTACTTGTTGAGATGAAGTCTATAGCATTGTTATGTAGATTCTTAGGAACATGGTGTGTGTCCCACATGTGATTTAAATCGAGCCCCATCTACCTAATAATTGCAATTGGTTCAAGCAGACACTATTTGTAGCACCAAGGTGAGAAAATAATTCCCATTCATATTCATCTATGGGAGGCAGAGACTAGATGTTGTCAGTATCACTATCACCTTCTTCTTGACTGGTGGGGGGAGAAATAACTCTGTTGACATGCCAAGGGTGATAGCCAGCAACATGAAATAGCCTCCAGTTTTGTGTTATACTATCTTTGGTGAGGCCTATATTTGCTTCAACATTTTAGAAAGGTTTGTATAGCAGCAATTCCGACCAACAAAATGTTTCAAAGGTATCACAATGCTCAGGAGGGGAAGACTTGAATAGAAGGTAAATGATGATCACAATAGGGTGTGATCGCAAACGCCAACCCCCGCCTTTGTGATTTTTCTGATGTGTATACAATTGCGCAAATTGAATAAGGGATATATTGTCCATCTCAGCTGGTCTTTGCATGTAACAATGAATATAACTACTTGCAAGCTCTTCAAAATTTTCAATTGTTTTTAAATGATGGAAAGTTTGCCTACTCACGTTCAAAGATAGGAAATGTCACCTTGACATGACAAGGGGAAACTTTTGCAGCATATGGCATGTTTCTTATGCACTAATGTCACGATCTTCAACCAAGTTCATCATGAACTTTTGATAGGCAAGCAACACTTTATCCCCAGATGAATTTGTATTTTCAAGCCTCTGCAAGATATCAATATAGCTTTCAAACTTTTTTTCAGACTTTGATGCATATTTGGAAATGTAGTTTAGCATAATTTGTCTTGACAAGACTAGCAGGAAATCAACATTTGCTCACCAAATTGCAAGCATCTCAGGGTTTTGGATATTAAGTCGCTCATCATTTCTTGCTGGCCTATAGGATTTGTTTGATTCATTGTCAATTTCCAATATCGATGATGGTTGTGCATTCCATGGAGCTTTGTAGTGACATTGTAATTGTTGGCCTTTTTTCCTAAGGCATGTGTACTAAGTACATTTGGTATGCCTCTACACTATATTCACCAGTTGTTCATAATCCACCATTAGGTCCATGGAAGCAATTTGTGAAGTGTCAAGAAAAAATGGGTCCTCTAGAGAAGAGTGGTGGACTCTTGATATTAGTTGTTCTGGGGAACGAGGATTCCATGTTGAAACATAGCGATCAAAGAAGATTTTTTCTTGTTGAACTTCATGTGGGTTGGACCAGTCAAGCATGTCCATATTCAGGGAACCTGGAAGCCATAAAAAACCATGGACATGTGTTGATCCATGGTGTTTCCACTCATACCTATACCAATAATCCTTTGCATTGAAAATCCTTTCAAGAACCTCATCATGGAAAATGGTGAACCGCAAGTGCACGTACAAGATTGTTATATGTGGGTTTTGGAAAACATTGTCCATGAAGTGTCTTCAGGAGTATGGCATATGTGGCTGAGCACCAGGATCAAGTACCTTGTGCAAATCAGGCCATTCTGTGTCTGTGGAGCTTAGAGTGAAAAAAATAGCCAGTGTCCCAAGCTGGTGGATCATTGTAGCGAGCTCTTGTCGACACTTTCCCCAATATGAGCACGTCCCTCGCAAAGATGCACCAAAGAAAATGAGTCAGTTTGCTATATGGGTGTTTGATGCATCCAGAAGCAATTGTCGTAGTGCAACCATAGACTTTAGGATCCTTTCTTCCAAGTTTGTTTTCATGAAAACGGAAGCTGATTGTTGGCTTCAATGTCTCATTATTAAATTATAAAGGTAATATTTAAATCTAACATACCTCCCAAATCTATTATCATAGTGTCTCATCAAGTGCAATGCATATTCATGTAAGTGAATCTTTATGCTTCTCAACTGTAGGGGCATCACTGTTCCAGTGGGGAACAATGTTGGAAAAGTCATGCTTAATAACCCTTTTGTATTGTATTCATTGATAGGGTTAGAATTTATCTCAGGACAAGGAAAAGTATCTTGACTAATGTCTTCAATTTTCAAGGTGTCTCTAATTGCCTACAATTCCTGGGGAGGGTTGGGAAACAACGAAATAAATGATGATGAGTCCTCAAGCTCAGCTTCCTCATCAACAACAATTTTTGAAGTTGCTACTAGTTCAACGATGTTTTGTACTAGTTCTTTCATTGTGTGCAAAAGATTGGAGATGTCAGTACTTGTAGCAGGCAAAAAATTTAAAGCATCACAATCAATTGCAACAAATTTAAAGCATCACAATCAGAGTTGATACTTTTTTATTGCTTTTGCAACCATCGCCCCATGCAAAAAACACAAAATAACCTCCAACCACCTTCACAAAAGCTCGACAATGGATGATTGGACTTGCACCTTCATAGAAGCTCATCATCCTGGCATCAACATTAATTTTTGTATGGTTTTCATGTAGTGGAGATGGTTGTAATAACACCTGCCATTTAAAACCTTGGAAAACATAGCAAGATTCTATATAATTTTTGATAAGGCATTGTTGGGTTTCATTTTGTGGATTTACCTGCTATTAGAGCTATGAGCCAAGACAATGAGCTTCTATAAAGGTACAAGTTCGATCACCCTATTCAACACATGTATCAGTATTTGCAGTTTTTCTTATATATTATTGTGGAAATGGTTGTATGCATGTATACATCTACATATGCATATACATAAACATATATGCATGCAATTGAATTTTTTGACTGCATAACTTAGAATGATAGGCTCTATATTAAGTAGAATAAGAAACATTGGTTTTACCATTGATCACAATGGTGGACAATGTATGTTCTTGCTCAGGGCTTTGGTAAGAGCCTATGAGGCTCCATGACCCAATATGGTAGGGTGGAGAGTAGGCCTTATTTTGTTGTGTTTCATTTTATTTTCTCTATGTGCAGATATGTATGTTTGTGAAATTAGATGCAGACAACATTTATATGTATGACATCCTGTATATTAAGTGTAATAAAAAACATTGATATCACCATTTATTATGCTGGTGGACAATGTATGTTGGTCTTCCACTATAATCAATGGTGAGAGGCTCTATATTAAGTGCAATAAGAAACATTGGTTTCACCATTGATCATAGCAGTGGAAAATGTATGTTCTTGCTCAGGGGTTTGGTGAGAGCCTATGAGGCTCCATGACCCAATATCGTAGGGTGGAGAGCAGGCCTTTTTTTGTTGTGTTCCATTTTATTTTCCCTATGTGTAGATATGTATGTTTGTGAAATTAGATGCAGAAAACATTCATATGTACGACAACCTATATATTAAGTGTAATAAAAAACATTGATATCACCATTGATTATGTTGGTGGACAATGTATGTTGGTTAGCCACTATAATCAATGGTGAGACCAATGTTTCATCTCACACTTAATATGTAGCCTGTCATTCTAAGAAATCCTTATTGAGGCCTAGACAAATAACAACTTCCTTCGAAAAGTATAAACATAGAACCTGTTTAATTCCTTTCCAACCATCGCCAGTATACAAAAACCACAAATGAAATAGTATTGCTAAAGCCACAGGTCAACAATCACCAATACCTTATGGAAAATAGTACAAATTGTTTTCGCAAGCCACACAAAAACAACCAACAATTCCTTATCAAGAAGAACATGAACTATTTTATTACTTTGCAACCATCACCACTACACAGAAACTATAAATCAAATAATTTATTTGAGGCCACAGAACAACAATTAACAATGCCTTATGGAAAATAGCATAAGTTGTTTTATTACTTCGACAAGTTTTAAATGAAAGGTCTGGAAAACTGGAATGAAACTTATCAATCAATAAGAGAAATAGGTATGTACCTTTGATTCATTCTATTATGCAATAATTGAATTGTGAAAATATTATTATAAGTAAAACTAATAATATCATTTTGATTGAACCTTATGGTCTTTATTCTCAAATTCTATGATTAAATCTTTGACTCTTAGTACCTTGTTATACTAATTAAGTATTGTATGAATCATGAGTGGAATTCATGTTAATGAGAAATAGATATTAAAGGAAACATTATTTAGATAGGAAAACAAAACATTCATACTCTATAAGGCATGGGTTCTCTATATTTTATATTCTCGCATCCCATGTATGAGGGTTTCCCCTTATAAAATGATGAATTTATGATGTGTGGGATTTTTCTCAAGTTATTGTGCATATCTATATGTACATCTATATCAAAAAAAATAAAAGAACACTAGAACATGTTGTATTGAAAATTAAGAAATAATTTTGCTTGATGACTATGGAAAGAAGATCGTTGTTCATATATCAATAATTAGTGAAGGTACTGATGATGATTTTAAAATTGCTACTTTGATGGAGATAGACATGACATCAAATAGGGTTTATTATTGGTTGGTTACTCATTTTGATGAAGTTATGGTGAATTAATTGTTGGTTTTTTGACGCATAAACATACTATTATATCTTGAAGTTCACAGATGTGTCTCAGTTAATACATTCGATTAAATTCAAAGGTACGATGCATTCAGGTATTAAATTTTCTTGTACTACAATTAGTTGTAATGAAAAAAATTATTATATTAATTTCTGCAACACGTTAGATGATGCTTAAATTTGGATAGTAGGTTTCATACTAACAAAGCTATGCCCAAAAAAATAGAACAATCTTGCAGCCCAACAATTTTTTTTAAACAGTGGATTACACAATGAAAACCACAAAACAAAATAATTCATAGCAACAAACACATGCAAGGGGGGAAAAAACCTGATAACATAAACTATTTAATTGCCTTGCAACCATCGGAACCACATGAAAATCATAAATGAAACAATATTGGTTTCAACAGTGTCGTAGATGACAATAGAATTCATAGTAACAAACCCATGCAATAAAAAAAAAAATAACCCTGCACCCAAAAAAATTCTTTTTTCAATAGTACCTTATCGAAAATGAAACAATATAGCCAAAGCTAGAGAAGAATAGTCAACAATTCCTTATGGATAACAACATAAACTCTCTAACATTTACTATTCTATTGCATATCGAAAATGAAACAATATAGCCAAAGCTAGAGAACAACAGTCAAAAATACCATATGGAAAACAACATTAACTATATAACATTAACTATTTTATTGTGTTGCAACCATCGCCACAAAATAGAATCCATAAATGAAACAATATTGGTTTCAACATTGACCCAAAAAATTATTTTTCAATAGTACCTTATCAAAAATGAAACAATATAGCCAAATCTAGAGAACAACAGTCAATAATGCCTTATGGATAACAACATAAACTCTATAACATTTACTATTTTATTGCATATCAAAAATGAAACAATATAGCCAAAGATAGAGAACAACAATCAACAATGCCTTATGGAAAATAACATAAGTTGTATAACATTAACTATTTTATTGCATTGCAATCATCACCACAAAACAGAAGCCATAAATGAAATAATATTGGTTTCAATAGTGACCCAGGTGAAAAACCCACAAAACAGAAGAATTCACAATAACAAACCCATGCAAAAAAAAAAAATAACCTCACACGCAGAAAAATTTATTTCCCAACAGTGCCTTGTCAAAAATAGCATAAACTATTTTATTGCCTTCCAACCATAAATGAAACAATATAGCTATTTCCTTGCAACCATCACGACTACACAAAAACCATAAATGAAACAATATTGGTAAAGTCACAGAACAACAATCAACAAAATAACCCCGCACCCGAACAAATTATTTTTTCAATAGTACCTTATTGAAAATGAAACATTATAGCCAAAGCTAGAGAACAACAGTCAACAATTCCTTATGGATAACAACATAAACTATATAACATTTAATATTTTATTGTGTTGCGACCATTTCCACAAAACACAAACCATAAATGAAACAATATTGGTTTCAACAGTGACCCAGATGAAAAAACCCACAAAATAGAAGAATTCACAGTAACAAACCCATGCAAAAAATACAAAATAAACCCACATGCGAAAAAATTATTTTTTCAATAGTACCTTATCGAAAATGAAACAATATAGAAAAAGCTAGAGAACAACAATCAACAATGCCTTATGGAAAATAGCATAAATTGTCTAACATTAACTATTTTATTGTGTTGCAACCATTTCCACAAAACGGAAGCTATAAATGAAACAATATTGGTTTCAACAGTGACCCAGATGAAAAACCCCACTGTAGAAGAGGGGGATTCACTACTCATGATTTCTCTTTATTCAGATACCCTCACAGGGCGAACTACCCTAATCTACCTCAGGAACAGCGACAAGAGTTTTAGAATTTGAAAGAGCAGGTCACAAAGATTCTCTGGACAAACTGACAAGCTCTTAGTCAAAGGACAACAGCATAGGAAATGGACGATAGTGCGGCGCACTGGCATCTCGTACAGAGCAGAGAGTGAATTTATCACAAAGAATGCAAAGTGACTACTTCTACTCCAATTGCTAAGAACTTACAAAATGTGATAAAGTAACAGAATGCAATAGAACTACAATAAAATGAAGTAGAAATGATAAAGATAAGAAGAAGAAAGGAAATGATTACAACCACACAAGTTCAATGAATCCTCCAACAAGTGAATGTCTTCAAAACCCGGGTTTATAAGATATCAGGAGAAAGTGTTGGGGCTATATAGGGGTTTGCCTCAGTCAAACCCCTGTTTTGGTGTTCCCACCTCCACGGACAGCCAAGAAGATATAGAGAAAGAGAGAAATGAACAAAGTGTGTAGTGAAAGCAAAACCCACTCAGGAGTAGAACCCGCACCACCAAGTGTGAGTGATAAAAGCAAACCCCGCTCGAGGAGGAGAACCCGTATCACAAAAGAGGTGATAAAAGCAATCCCCGCTCAAGGAGGAGAACCCGTATCACAAAGTAGAGATGCAAGTGATAAGGGATATGGAATCCCAGGATGCTCAAAAGCATGAAGCAAGAGAGATAGAGAAGCAAGAGCCAAAGGAGCTGCAACGAGGGAGACAAAAAGAGTTGTAAAAGCCAAGAGTACATTGCAAAGAGGTGCAATGAGAGCTTGAGAGAATTTTGTGACAAATAAGGGAGTTGTGCAAGCAAGAGTAATATGGAATAACTTAGAAGAATGGAGCTAGAAGAAGTTTAGAAGATGCAAATGGAGTAAAAAAGACCTCTTTTAAAGAGAGAAAAGAAGCAAAAGGAAGCTTCCCAGGCGGTTGCAAAGCATCTCGAAAACAGTCATTTGAGCGTTGAAATGTCATAGGACACTAGTGCGGCACGCTAATGTCCGAAAATGTCATGCTACAAAACAACAAAAATGGAAGAAGCACAAAGTTTGATGCAAGCTAATATGCGAGGGTGGCTACTGAAAAGGGGTGTTGGAGCATCCTAAGAAGGGAAGAAGGATGATGCAGGGGCTAAAATGACCCTACTCAAGATGCTAAGGGAGTGGACACTAAAGTGGATGCAAGAATGTATGTGAAATTGCAATGGGTGCAATTTTATGACTATACACCCACAAAACAGAAGAATTCACAGTAATAAACCCATGCAAAAAAAAAAAATAACCCCACATGCGGAATAATTTATTTCCCAATACTGCCTTGTCAAAAATAGCATAAACTATTTTATTTCCTTCTAACCATCACCACTATATATGGAAACCGTAAATGAAACAATATAGCTATTTCCTTGCAACCATCATGACTACATGGAAACAATAAATGAAACAATATTGGTAAAGCCACAGAACAATAATCAACAATGCCTTATGGAAAATAACATAAACTATTTTCAAAATACTCTACAAAGGGTTTTTTCAATGTGAACCTCTTCCTGCTTGCTCTAAAGGTGTTTCCCAAATGCACCTTTTCCCGCTTACTTTCTCCCAGCTCCCTTCTTTCTCCAATGGCTACAAAAATGGGAAAATTTTATCAAATTTGAGACTTTTGTATTGCTTTTGCAACCATCGCCCCATGCAAAAAATACAAAATAACCTCCAACCACCTTCACAGAAGCTCAACAACGGATGATTGTACTTGCACCTTCATAGAAGCTCTCCCTCCTAGCTCACAGCTCTCATTCATAGAAGCTCTCCCTTCTGGCTCACAACTCTGATAGCAAGTAAAGCCACAAAATGACACCCAACAATGCCTTATCGAAAATTATGTAGAATTTTGCTATGTTTTTTGAGGTTTTAAATGGAAGGTGTTATTACAACCATCGCCACTACACAAAATCCATACAATAATTAATGTTGATGCCAACCAACATTTAATTTCACTAGCCTTCTCTATCAACATGCCAACATTCCAACTGCTATATAATTTCACTGGTCTTCTCTATCGACATGCCAAATGCTTTTGATTTTTCAAATAAAAAAATCTGCCACCTTTTTTCTGACCGGGAGCCAAACGCCAAAAGGGTTAAAAAATAGGAAGGCTAACAAAAATTCTGGACAAAGTGGACACAATAAGCCTATCGGCTAATTAAAATCTATAATTAATTTAAAATTCAACTCTATAATGTAAACCAATTAATTAGAACATGTTTTATTCCAGGGATTGACCTAATCCTTACTAATTACCAATTAATGTAAGAACACTTTAAGTTTTATTAAATATTTATCGGAGACACCTCTGATTTTTAAGGAAAGATAATTTATTTGACATTACCAAGTTGTTCTAATTTAAACAACTTAGCCTCCCAAATTTTTATTGTGTTTTTTTGCTTTGCTCTACTACGATGCCTGTTGCTAGCTTCTCCTCATTTGACAATGTTGCTTCTGATCCCCTCCATGGTGAGCAGGTTTTGGATTTAGGGAAGAAAAATGTTGGCTCCTTCCCTGCCAGGATTCTTGCGAGGGACCCCATTCTCGATGGGGGTTTTGCGGTGGACTTTGTTGCTATCTCCCCATCAAACCCTACTTCTAGCCAACTATTTCCCTAAAAAAATTAGCAGATTCATCGCTTAATTTTAAAGATGCACTTTGTTGGGATTCTCTTTTGTTGGAGAGGGGGCGCAAGCATTTTTTCCCTCATGCACTGCCTGGGGCCTTTGATTCCCCTCACACCTGTGCTCTCCAATCCCCCCTTTTCCTATTCGTTGATCAACCTCAATTCCCAAAGTTTTATTGGACAATATTGCTTGCAACAGAGAGGAATATATGTATGAGCACGCCTTTATTTGTATATTCATAAAATTTTGGCCGAAGCTTTGTGATTTGCACTCTTGGATATGCACAAACTGGTAAGAATATATGGAGGAAAAAATTAGTATTTACCCTTGTGCCAAAGGGTTTTTCATTTTGGAATTTGAATCTCTTGAAGATCGGGAATGAGTGCTCAAAACCAGCCCATGGTTTTATCAAGTAGATTGCTTATGCATGAAACCTTGGTTCCCTTCTTTCGATCAAAAAAAAAAGACATTCTCTTCTATGTATTTTTGGGTGTGATTGCCTTATCTCCCTCTGCAATTTTCAAAAATTGAGTGTCTAAAGGCTATTGGCAATAGCCTAGGCAAGTATCACAACATATCAAAAGAAACAATCAATTACGAAAGTTCCACTTATGCTTGTTTATGTGTTGAGATCAATTTATCAAAAGGCCTTCCCGCAGAGATTACACTAATGGTAGGAAATAGACAATGGAGATAACCAGTAGATTATGAAAAAATGCTTTCAGGTGCAGGAATTTTTTTTCAACGGACCATGTTACCTCCCAATGTAGAAAGAGACAAGTTTATGAGCGGGCTAATGCTGCCCCAAATAGTTGGCCCACTTGGTGGGAGGGGGTCAAACCTTGACATTATGTTATTTATCCTTCTGAGCAAGATGTCTCTACTTATCCATTAACACTTCAAGGAAAGGATCCCACTCTAACCTCCCCCCCTTCTACTGAGGTGTTCAACCAGACTCTAGGGTTCATACCATAAAAGTTCCCAAATGTTGCATTCACAAAGCCTTCAACAATCTCACTAGAGAAATCTGGCTCTTAGTGCAATAACACTACAATCTCTTATGTGTCACTAGCAACTCCAATGGTCTGTAATGATGGTGGTTCTTTGAATGGGAAAAAGATCTAAGAAGTGAATACCTCCCCTAAGCCAAAACAAGAATGGACAGAAATAAAGAAAAAGAAAACTCCTCAATCAAAACTAAAGCATTTAATGGCATTGATATCTACAGATAAAGAAGCATGTTTGAACATGTAGTATGGTTTATTCTCATTTTTTGTTTTGTTGTTAGATCAAGATAACAGTTGTTTCTTTGCACCCTTTCTATTTGGCTTGCAATTTTTTTAAGAGATTAGTTGTACTCTGGTGCACCCCTATTAGAGGGATGATGTGACTAGCTTTTTTTTTGCATTTTGATCTATGGGAGTGGACCCCTTTTCCACAGCTTACCTTAAAAAAAATGTTCTAATTTAATCACTAAATAGTTATCACTTATTATTGCATTCCTGATAATAAGATGATATCATCACATTTCTTGAGTTGATTAAATTAGGTTACCAATGATATAATTTATAACCCCTTAAGAGAGGCAACTAAATTGCACATGATTAATTTCAAGGGTTAATCATTTCCCTTTGTTAAATATTAATTAATCTAAGGTTGCATTACATTAGGTTAGGTTAATAGAGATTTGAACCTTATTCAATTTTTTTTGGGCAAAAGGCTAATAGCCTATATATTATATTAATAATAATAGTAAGTAATTACAAAAGTGACCTAGAGGGCCTAATTTATGCTTTTGATCCAGCTGTAAGATTTACATGATAATATTTCCTACTACCTAGCTACCAAATAGGATTACCTATTGTGGACTATCACCAACTTTGGTTATGAAGTTACTTGTACGTTGTTGGAAAATTTCCTCTAACTTTGTTTCATGGGTTGGGCATTGCTCTTCCTTCTTACCATTTGCAAACTTTACATTTGGTAAAGCTTGAGGTGGAACCCTGAACAAAGAAGCCCAACTTGTCTTTAGTCTTCTTAGGGTTCGAGATTGTCCTCTACCTTTTCCTACCTTTACTTTTGCGCAAGCCAACAAGCTGACTTTCAATCTTCAAATTCCCAATGCCTAATCTCTAAAAGCCTGATCTTCAAAACTCCACACTGAGAAGCCTGACTTACCTTTAGGTTTTTCGAGAATCGGTTGTCTCTTCTACCTTGTCCTTCCTTCACTTCTACGAACACCAATAAGATGACCTCTAATCTATGAAAGTTCAATGCCCAATTTTGTTCTACTTTTCTAACTTCTATTGCCTTTAGTCATGTCGAGGATCAAGCATCCTTCCTTCATTTTTGTGAAAGCTAACAAGCTGACCTCTGAACTCTGAAAGCTCGATGCCTGATCTCTAAAAGTCTAGTCTCTAAAAATATGAACTGGGAAGCCTAAATTTCCTCTAGACTTGTTGGGAAATGGGGTCCGAGGATCCTCCATACCTCTTCCTTCGAATAAAAAGGTAAGTAATTCATCCAAAGTTTGAAGGCCGAAAGCCCTCATATATGCTAAGTCTTTTTCAATGCTTCCAGTAAGCAATATGCTCGATGACCAATGCTTGATTACTTGCACAACTTCTAAGTATTTTACCATGAAATTTGGTAAGCGATAAGCCCGAAGCCCAAACTTCAAAACCTTCAAACTTAGCACAAATTTGACTAAGTCTCTTACACCAAATCTTCTTTTTACCTCAATCAGGTACATTGTTGCAATCTCCCCTTTACACCAGCTCCATTTCACCTCTGATCTCTCCTTTTGACATCAATGTTGATCTCTCATTTTGAAATCACTACTAGCATACACAATTTCATTTTTTTCTATCTCAACTAAGATTGGAAAAGTTTCAATTGTAGCATTATCCTCTGATATAGTAACAACTTGCTTTTCACATCCCATGTTTGCAAGGTGATCTTCCAACTTATTCCCTTCACGATATATGTGGGAGATTTGGTAAGATTGAAAAGTATCTAACAGTCCCCAAACATTTTGTAAAATGTATTTTAAATGCTAATTGTAACAAAATCTATGCTTACAAGCATTGATGATCAATAACGAATCACCTTCCACATGAAGTTTTGTTATTCCTAGATGCATAGCAAGTTTCAAACCATGCAAAACTGCCATGGCTTCTACCACATTATTTGTTCTAGCTAGAAGGGCAATTTATTTAGCTACCTTTAACATCCCACCATAGTCTCGAATACGTATCCTTGCCCCTAAGACACCTGGATTCCTTCTTGATTCTCCATCAAAATTTAATTTAAAATAGCCTGAAATAGGAGGTTACCACCTAATTGCTTTCCTATCCAAACTTGGTTTTCTAGGTTGATGTAGACTACCTTTGAAGGGTAGAACAATGCCTTTCCAATTTTTTAGAATTCCTTCATCCTAGGATGTAAAGAGAGAATTGACACCTTTATGATTTTGTACATATGCATTAACTAATTTTGTGATTGATTTTTCAATTGTGAGTTGAACATTGTGCACAAATGAAGTAACTTTCCTAAATATCTGCTTGTTCCTTTCCCACCATATAGACCACGACACTATAGCAAGAATGATACACCAAATACATAAGAAGAGTGAGGACTTATATAACATCGACCATGTTGAAAAGAGATCCCAAACTGAATTTGGCAAAGGAGTATGAAAGTTTAACTTTTGTAGAATGAACATCCAACAAAGTTGGGCATAAGAACATTGTAAAAACAAGTGATCTACATCCTCCAAGGCTTCACCACATAATACACATTTGAAAGGCTCAAGAAATCCTAGTTTGGTAAGACCATGCAAAGCTTCCCGATTTTGGTAAGACCATGATATTCCAACAGAGAGAATATGGTCGTTGGGATTGCATTTGAGCTTCTTTGTTGAGTAGTGATTGATACCCATGTTTGATTGAATAACATCCATCCTTGGATGGTGCCCATATTATTCGGTCTAGATTTCCTGATATAATTACTAGTCTTTTAGATAAAATACCTTGTAACAATTATTGTTGAGCATCTGTTATTGGAGTCACAGTAAAATATTTACATACAACTCTACCAGCTATTTCATCTATTGTGTAGACATAGTCTATTAATTTACTACCCTATAGCTAGGATAGAAGTGGTATGGCTAATTGTAATTCTTGCATGTCCTTCAAAGGAGGATAGCCATTCCATGAGCCATTCAAAAATTTAACTTCTTCTATGTTGTGCACTTCCCATGAAATGTAAGAAGTGATGAGTTTCCTATATGAAATAATAAAATTCCACATAGCTGAGCCCTCTGGAAGATTGGAAATAGTGAAAATTCTAGCCAGATTTTGATTGTCTAAATATGTACTCTGCATTAACTTACACCATTTTGAATTTGGTTTAGAAAACAATTGCCACACCAACTTCCCCCCAAAAGCAATGTTCCTTTTTGAGATATTATGTACGCCTGCTCCACCTTTGAATTTATCTAAAGACATGTTATCTAGGGAGATTAAAGGTACCCTTTTCTCATTATTCATGTTACCCTTGCATAGAAAATTCCTAATAAGCTTCTTAATCTTATTAACAACTGATTTTGGGGCCTTAAGAAATGCTAAAAAATAGTTTGGAATTGTTAAAAGAATATATTTTATCAACATTATCTGACCAGATAGAGATAACCATCTAGCTTTCCAAGCTAAAATTCTTTCCTTTATTCTCTTTATAACATTAGTCCAATAAGAGATCTTATTTTTTCCCATTAAAAAAAGAATTCTTAAAAAGGTGCAGGGAAACTCAACTAGCTGAAATCCTAATATTTTAACAATTTTCCTTCTGATTGTTGGCTTTGAATTAAAAACATAAATCTTAGAGTTGTTTGCATTTATCTTTTTTCCTGAGACTAAAGAATACTTGTCTAATATTGACTTTATTTGAGTAGCTTCTAAAAGAGTTGCTCTACCAAACAATAGAGTATCATCAGCAAAGAGAGAATGAGTGACTGAAATATTTGTGTGTGGAATATGAATACCTTTCCAAAGACATTGGTTATGCCTTTCTATTATTTCTTTTCTCAATGCTTCAACCATAATGATGAACAAAAAAGGAGAAAGTGGATCCCCTTTGCTTACCCCTTGTCAAGCACTAAAAAACTTGATGGTGAGCCATTGATTATCATTGAAAATTTAGCTCCTATTAAGCAATACAAGATCCACCTATACCATTTACCACTAAAACCAAATTTATCCAAAATTTTCATTAAGAAACTCCAATCAACTCTATCGTAGGGTTTCATCATATCCAATTTTATAATGAAAGAAGATAAATGATTAGAATTGATCGAATGAAGCACTTCATGAGCAACCAAGGCACGTTCAGTTGTTTCCCTTCCTGGTACAAATCCACCTTGCTCCTATGAAACAATTTTGGGAATTATATGCTACAATCTGAGATATATTGCTTTTGTGATAATTTTATAGATTGTGTTACATAAAGAAATTGGTCTAAAATCTGCAAAAGTCTTGGGGTCCTTGACTTTTGGAAAGATTGCAATATTTGTAACATTAAATTGTTTTAACATTATCCTCGTTTTCCTTGACTCTTCCAAGGCTAATAGCAAATAAAATCCCAAGAAATCCCAACACTTTTTATAAAAAAAATTGTAAAACCATCAGCCTTGGAGCCTTATCAGGTGAAAGTGAAAAGACAACCTTTCTCAATTATTCTAATGTAAAGGATTCATCAAGCTCTCATTTCCTTCTTGAGTGACAATCTTTGGTATTCATCCATTAAAATCTGCTCAACCTAATATGCCTATAACAACCTATCCCCAAGACCAATTAGAAGATTTTGAAAAAAAATTACCCCTTCCCCCGTATTTCTTTTTCATTTATGATCTGATTTCTAGTTGTAGCACTTTGGATCAAAAAAACTAATTGTGCTACCCTTTTGATTTGAGTAGAAGCATGAAAAAAATTTATGTTTTGATCACCTTCCTTTAGCCATAATTCCCTCAATTTTTGTCTCCAATAAATTTCTTCTTGTTTTCCTAATTCCTCCCAGACCAATTGCAGACGTTTTTTTTTTTTCATATGTGACTAAATCCAAACCCTTTTCTATTATATGTTCATGAAGTTATGCTAATTCCTTTGCAACTTGTTCTTTCTGCATAAAAATGTTCTTAAAGACTTAGACATTCTAATTTTTTATCTGTAAGAAATGTGGATTCCTAAACCATATTTTTTCAAACTTGAAAGAAGGCTTATGACTGGGAAAATCGTTTGACCTTGATATGTTTAACAATATTGCATAATGATCTAATCCTACAAAGGGAAATATCTCTGAAATTAGATTATATGTTCCTAAGAATTGGATTCTTGTGATGCTAAAAATCTGTCTAAACGCTCTGCAATCTGCAAAAAAACTTTCCTACAATTTGTCCAAGTGAAGTTTCCTTTGACCAGGAGGACATCTTTTAATGCATTTTCTGAAATGAAAGAACTAAAATCTTCCATTTTTTTATGAGGAAAACAAATACCTCCTTACTTCTCATGCAATGACACTATTGCATTAAAGTTTCCTACCAACATCACCTTTTCCTTTCTCGGCCTCTCAATAAAATTTGTGAAAGTATCCCATAACTTTTTCTTTTCTGAAGTGGATGTTGGCCCATAAATATTCAACAACAAGAATTTGATGTCAAAACTTACCACTCTCATTAGCTGCCAATTTTGATCTTGTTTATTGGAATCAATGGAGACTGCTTTTGAGTCCCATAAGGTTATTAGACCTCTAGATGCCCCTTGAGTAGGGACATGCATATATTTCCATTTGCCCCATTTCTGAATTGATACCTAATATGTCTCTTGTGATATTTTAGTTTCTTGCAACAAAATTATGTCTGTCTCACAAGCATCCAACTGATGCTTGATTTGAGCATGTTTAACGGAGGAATTTATACCTCTCATATTCCAAGAAAGAACTTTCATTTTACTTGAGGATAGAATCATGCTCTCCTCATTATTTTACTTACTGAAACATTTCCATCCAGAGTAGTTTGTACCCCTACATCAATCTCTTCTTTTAATTTTGCAACCTTTGACTTTCTACCCCTTTTCTTGGAAACTTTTGAACTGTAATTTGAGAGATTGGCATTTGCGACAATGATAGAGTTTGTAAATAATCAAACTCTTGTACCTTCTCTACCTCCTTTTCCAAATTATCCTTGTTTTCTATGGTTTGATCATTAGATATATGAAAAGGAATTGTCTGTGTAGATAAAGAATCATCCTCTTCATTCATTATATCCTCTACAAACTCATCAAATAAGTTTAAACCTATTGAAAAAAGAAGTTTCTTAACTATTTCTTCTAGTTTATCTTGGGAAGAGTTATAATTTGAGATGCTAGTGGCAACCTTCTCAAAATTTGTATTGGGTGGGTTGTGCCTATTCTCAAGTAATAGTTGTGATTGGAAATGACCACTATTCTTGAATGAGGAAAAATATTTATGTACATTACGCATGGGATTGAGAGTAATCTGAATGAAGCTCCTACTAAACATTAATCTATTGATAATATTTTCTAGCTGCTTGAGAGTGACAGAGGAGGTAGAAGAGATGCTTGAACCCACTTTATTGTTCTGCATAATGGATTCATCTCTTTCATTGGATATCAAAGGTCTAGTTAATACTTATCTGCTTCTTAGTGTTTTTTAATGCCCCTTATCGATAGATTGAATGAGATTTCCATTTTCAATGCAAGAATTTGACCTTTTCACTTCAATTTCCTAAGATATTGGCATTGGTTCCACTTGATCTGAGTGTGCCTTAAAATTATGCAAATCTTGATAGGTTGTTTTAGTGTGCTCTGAGGAATGACATATTTTGCATGCATTCTTTGGATTTTCCACAACAATATCTTGAGCCCACTTGCCATACTTAGAATCAATATGAATTTGACTTGGAAGGGGTTTTGTAATATCTAATAACACACAAACCCTAAAAGGTTTTGTGGGATTTTTTACGAATGCCAAATCATGCTTAAGGAAAATACCTATGTGATTTTCTAGAATTTCTATTAGTTGTAACTCTCTATACTCCAAAGCTATAGCATGCAAATGTATCCAAGATGGAACAAATTTAGGCACAAAATGTTCAGATCTAAAATTTGGTGTCCATGGTTGCATGCACAAACCAAAGCCTTCAAAAATCCAAGACTTTACTTTGAAAACTTTATCTCTATGAGATTTCTTATCAAAAAGAAAAATGCTCTTAGCTTGATCTAGATAAAAAAAATTCATAGCCCCTTCCCATTCTTCATATAAAAGATCTTTCAATGTCTCTATATCTAAGATGAGATTCTATAACTTACATATTAATGCTTTTTGTCGAAGACATTGAACTTGGGATTGTAGTCGATCCTCTAAGAAGGTAATATTAACAATCCCCTTTTGTTGTACATGACATGCATTGGTCTTTTTTTCAACAAGGGTTCATTATGCTTGAAATCCTTTCACCTCCAAAGCAAAGTAGTTTTTTTGTTGATGTGTGCTCTTTTTTTTTATTACCCTTCTTCTTGGAAATCTATTTATTATCCTCTTCTTTCTTTGGATTCCATGTATGATGTTCTTGAGATTTTTTCTTATGCTTCGTTTGTTCATTAGTTTCCTTTAGGGCATTATGCATCTGTGAGGTCTTGATTTGAGGACAGTATCTTGATCTTGTTGATTGTTTTTAATACTTTTCCTTTCAAAATTCCTATTGCTATGAACTTCACCATTCCTATTGACATGATTTTCCTATACATTTTACCTTTCAAGATTCCTTTTGCTTTGATCTTCACCATTCCTATTATCAATCTACCTTTCAAACGCACCCTTTTGGTACTCTCCTTTTTTTGCATAAACATCCTTCATCTAAAAAATGACCTTATGATAATATGAGGTAACCTTCTTTTCCTTCCATTGGTGCATAATGTGCAAAATATCTATCCCAATGATGAGCTTCCAGTTTAGATGAAACCCTAGGCAAAGACGGATTTGCATAATAGCTTAATCAAATATCTGCTTCACTTTGTTTGTATAGCCAATTCAGAAACACTAGATTAGCCTCATACTATTTTTTCTTAAAATCATCCCATATTGATTGAGTGAATCCGTAATCTTCACATATGTCAATAACTTACTATTTGTCTCTAACTAGTCACTTATGAGCATGAAAAGGGACCCAATTTGGCTTTGAAAATATGTGCCTTACAACATACATTCCATCCATTGCATGTTTCCAAATTGGTTTGTCAGGGGGTCCATGGTGTTGGGGAATCTATTTACCATAGCCTTGGGAGCCACGAGGAGATAGATTCCTGTCATTTTTTGAAAAGTTACCATTACCCTTCCATTTTTGCTGCTCAGCCATTTTCATATGTCACTTATCTTTTAATTTTATAATTACGAAACTTATTCAATTCATAAAGGATTAAACCATCAAGTTTGTTTGTTTCGTTAATCAATGTATTTATCATTATATTAGGATATAGTTGACACAATTCTTGAGGTGAGGTGGCACATTCTTTCTCACAACCTCTTTGGTTTAATTAGACCATTAATTTATTTCACAATTTTCCATTTCATAATTAGTTCATCTCGTAATTATACCAAGTTAAATATATAATTAAAACATGTCAATTTAACTACTTGATATTACAAAAGTTTAAGTTAGGTTCACCCATAGGAAATCCTATAGCTTAAATCCTATTAAAATTAATTAATTTAGTTAAGAAATGCATTTTTTATTAATGATACTTGTTCACGCTAAATTTACTTTGATAATATTTAACCCATTTACAATTATTCAATTAATTGATTTTGCAAAGGTTTTATAACTTATGTATACTTTTAGCTTTAATCAAATTCAAAATAATTTAATTGATTTATTAAGTCTCACTTAAAAATTTAAAATTAAGTTCAAAAGTCACTTTATTAAATATTTCAAAAAGTAACTTTAAGTCACAAACTTAAAATGAGGGTTCCTAATCCCATTTTTCTCACCATGGACAAATTTAGTAATTAATTGAGATTAACTAAAGTAAT
>VDFB02354617.1:0-84381 GCA_007258455.2 Sequoia sempervirens
ATTAAATTTGATGGTCAACTTTTCTTGTCAACAAATTTTTTAATGACGGTTATCTATTCAAGGGTGCCCTTAAAACATTATGATATACCTTAGTGTATGTAAAATTATATATAAATCAAACATATATATCATTATAATTCTATATAAATTTTGACAGTTTATCCAAAATATCTCCTTTTATCTGATACAATCTTCTTAAAATTTTGATTGTATTCTATGGCAAAAATATTTAAATACGGTCATATGGCCATCAAATTTAAGCCTTGCCGCCTACCCCCACTCCCTCCATATCTTTCTCTCAAGTCATCATTTAAAAAGAATATAATAAATATTTATATTAATATTAAAAACAAGGTGTTCGACCGAACATCTTTAGAATGTTTGGTCAAACCCATTTAAAGTCATTTTTTTATTCTATGGACAGTGGGTTCGGTTGAACCCCTATTCGACTGAACTTTTTAATTTTCTTCAACCGAACAGTTGTTCAGCCAAACCCATATATTTTCACCCTCGCCCCCTGAGGCACCAAAATTGAAGAGAATTTTGCACTTCGAAGCTTGATTTGAAAATGAAAATAGAGGAGATCTCAGAAACCCAACTAGTATTGAGTTCCCCTCAAAACGAGCTATCCAATGAATATAATTTTAATATGTTTTGATTATATTATCTATCTATTTTTTAAGTTTTATTAAATATAGGTTTTTCACTGAAAACAAAACTCTCTGTTCTTGACAAGTGGAAAAATAGAAGATTATCAAAAAAAAAAATTAAAAATATGAGTACACCAATATTGGAGTCCTTGATCCAAAAAAAAAAAAAAAGAAAGAATTTTGATACATACAATAAAAGTTATGCGTTATACGGTTGTGTTATGTCTGAATTGTAATTAATTTGACTTTGAAATTTGATTAAAGAAAAAATATTCAATAAAAAACTATTTAACCAAGTGGAAGCACTAGATATCAGAGTTAAAAATCTAAATTTGAAAGAATTGGAATTTTGTCTTTCAAGGAAAACAAGTTATGTGTTATACAGTGTGCGTCACTTTTTAAAAATGTTGTTTTTTGAAAAAAACCAATTTTCGTGGGAGATAGAAAAAGAAGTGCAATATGATTCCAAAAAAATTGAAAAAAATATTTTTAGAATCTACAGACAAAATGTGACAAGACTCTAGTTTGCATCATCTTCAAATTTCTCACGGTTTAATCGCTATAGGTGCCCGAATGTGGAGATTTTGTTAAAAATAAAAAATATCAGTGTCTAGTTTGGCCAAAAATTGTAAATCACTATTGTGGGATCACCCTGCACCCAATTAATGACTGTATAGTGAGGCAAAGAGTTGATACTTGTCACAATTTGAAAATGGAAATAGGATCATCGGACCCACCATGCGGGTGGTAATGGAATCTCAGCCATTGATCATTCATCAATGAGGAGATGGTGCTAGAGGCTTCAGGTTCTACATGTTGAAAGGGCACTAAATGACAGTCATTCAAAAATTCAACAGTAAGGAAATGACGAACAAGCATGCGAGTTTCAACGGGAAAAAAATTTCAGAGCAAGGTCATTTGGAACAGTGACAAGGCAACAAAAATCTAAGGGGGGCAGCCCGACAGGGCAGGCCAGATAGGCTCCAAGGACACCAATATGAAAAGCAAAGGCAAACAACCAAGGGAACTTCTTGAAGGCCTAGAGCCTTGAAAATTTGAGGGGGAAAAAACATGGTCAACTCAAGATGAACTCTCTAAAGCTCATTGACTACCTAGAACACCAAAATAGGGGGCACGCAAAATGAGACAAAAATGAAGTGACCTGATGAGGCAAAAAGGAAGAGGTTCCCCATTCCAAATAGGGCGTGTGTGCTAAAAGCACAACATGTGGTAATGGCTAGTAGCATGCAAAATTCATTTCTTATTTGTGGTGTCAAGATAGGACCTAGTTAAGGTAACTATGGTAGCAAATGGCTTCATGTTATTTTTGTGGTAACAAAATTTATTTTTGACTGATGTGTTACATGTTTTATGTAATTTGAATTTAGGTTCACCTTATGTCATCATGGTATTTTACGAATCCCTAAACAACATAGAAGAGTATTAATGTAATTTCATCTATATATCTTTCAAATGTTCAAATGCATGGTGCAAAGTATGTCAAGTAGAATTACACTGGTGTGAAGAAAAATTGGTAACAGGTGTAAATTGAAGAGAAGATGGTGAAGAGTTACATTTTAGTGTGTGCACCAAAATCAGAAGATCATATGCAGTGAGGAAGAGTGTTAGTTGTAACTCTAGCATGTGTATGAAATACATAGAATATCCACAGGCATTATCTTTGTATTCTAGTAAGACTGATGTTCTACCTATTGTTCTAATTCAATTGGGGATTGGTGTCTCTATTAGGTTGGTGCCTATAGATACAATAGGGGTTTGGTTTCTTCGATAGGTTGGTGCCTACTTCATATTATAAAATTCACTTGTATATTTATGTATTGCGAGGTTGGATTTGTACAATAGATCCAAGCAACTATTCTCACCATGGTTTTTCTTAGCTTGGGTTTCCACATAAATCTGGTGTTCTCTTGTGTGTGTGTTTGTAATCTTAATGTTTCTTAATAGTAGTAAAAATTCATGTTTTATGTTTAGTTACTTGTGTTGTGGTTAGTTGTGAAGAATAATATATTCTAATAACTATGGTTGAGTTAAATTTTTTGAATTGATTAGATCACCTAATTCACCCACCCTCTTAGTAGATTGTGTTCCCTTCATTTCCTTGCCACAAAACTCCTAGGCCTATAACCATTCCTTTAATTGTTGGATAGAAGCCTCTCTATGATTTTTACATCAATATTGAAAATTGTTGATTCAACAATATTGGGAATATTGTCTATATGATTTTTACATTAATATGATTAATCTATGTGAAGGTGTTATTCCATTTATTATGTTAATTATTTAATTTTCACATGTTTGAATTTTACATTAATTATTCACATTTATTTTGATAACATTGTATATTATAAATTATACTAAGTCTAATATTTATTATATTAAATTCACTACTAATACTTAATAACTATGAGAGGAAAAGTGACATCACATTATATTGTGAAATTAACCTCATGGTTGCATCCATGAGGATTGAGAGATGACTTCTGGTATATTATTTTTTATTATTTTTTACAATGAAATTTAACAAAGAAAAAAATTAAGGGCCCTAGTACAAGAAACCATATGATTATAAAAACTGAAACAATCATAAGAAATTCCATACCACTATACCACCTTGACATTTCTCTATTTTTATTATAGGTCAATATAGGGGTATATATATAGACATCAAGATATATACTTTATTTGAATGAGAACATATAATCTACAATATACACATAGGTTTGAGGTACACATTGATGGTTTGCATACATAATGAATCCACCCAACATAGTTATGTATACATAAATTTCTACCATTATCATGTAGGTATACATAGTCAATTTAGGGTTTTATGCTACAAGATAGTTGATGTTTATTGTCTTAGGGTAACTTATATTCTATACATCAAGATTTAGTGTATATATATCATATTTGAGGATATCATGGCCTATGTACATCACCATGGGTTTTTTAAACCCATAGTTTGTATACACTATGTGGGGATTTTAAAACCCTTGTGTATACCACCATTGGATTGAAACCTATGGTGTATAACATAATTTTTTATTTACATTACTATCATACAATTAAAAAAGAGAAACAAAACTGCTTAAAATTAAATTTTTCATTTTTTCCTTTAACTTTATTTTATTTTTTAACATTTGTGGGGTGCTTGGTCATATAGGTGACCAAGATCCTTGCTTCTTAATAGCCCCTAGTCATAGTAATTTGCATGTCATTGATCACGTGAAAGCCCAAAAAGTGTTTAGCACCTATCCATCGATCCCTACTCACCTGGGTGACCAATAGCTATCTTCCTTGTGGCTAAATAGATGCCACCACATCTATTCACCCTTCAAATGAGTTTTTCTACAAAACTGAGCATTACTTTTCACCTACTGAGGTTTTTTATATACTTGTATTAGAAAGATGATTTGGAGCTCTATGTTGTGGGTCAACACTTTTTTCTAGATTTTCCACCAATAATAGGGTACACTCATTCAAATTTTTACTTTATTTTAAAACTTCTAACTCTCATAATTTTTGCATTAGAAATAATTTTTTAGTAATTTTTTAAAATTTTCAAAAAATTACAAAAAATCTAATGGTGTTATTTATTTTTTCCTTGGAATATCTTTTTTGGCATATTTGATCACATTTAAAATTGAGATTAAAATTAACCAATCATATTTTGATTTGGATACCAAAATAGACAGGTTTATTTTATCCCTAAGATTCACTTACTATAGTACTCTCCTCTTGCACTCTAGAGTGATGTCGAGGATAAAAAATAAGTGATATCTTTCTTTTTTGTCTAGGGGGTTCTCTAGGGATTTGATCACCATAGGGCATGACATAAACTCTCATGTTTTAATGGAGTATAAATAGTGGTTTGTGAATTGAAAGATACACCTCATGGAATTGAAATTTTTCATTTTGGGATAAGCCCCCAAGAAATTTATACCTTGGGAAAGTGAAGGTGGAGATTTGGGTTACACTCTCCTCTTGAATATTTGAGTTATTTTCCTTTCCTCTATACAATCATGAATCATTTACCCTCCTAGTATAATGAGCATATCCCCCTAGTTGAGCTTGTGAAGCCTACATCATCATCCTCTAACATCCAAATATACTAGTCAAACTAATATCTTATACACTCATCCTATCTTGGCATAACCCTAGGTTATACTTAGCACATCCTTATGGTTTATTGATCAACCTATCATTTCAATCCACATCTGCTCATCCACACCCATCTCATTTATTAAAATATTATTAAGTCCTAGGTGCACATAATCTCATATATCCCTATCCATATACATTCATCATATACCATAATCTTCATTACAACCTAGGTTGACATCTTCATAGGAGTTCACATACTAAGTCTATATCATCCATACACATTTCTATCCTAAGTACAGACACCATAATTTAAATCATACGTACCCATTCCCCCATGATGTAGAGATTCTCCCTCCTTATTGCCTTAATTCAAAATTATTCCACAAAGGAAACACATAGCAACACAACTTGATTTTCAAATCAATTTTTAGATACATACAACATAGTTATTTAAATTCAGTAATACAAGATTTTATAAACCAATTACAAATAGGCTCTTTCCCTCTCTGTGTCAATATTGTTATCTACTGTAACACCAATTCTCGACACACTTCTCTACACTCACATCCCCACTTTTTCTATCCTTTGTTCTACACATTCACAATTTGAAAGATTGCCTCTATTCTCCTCACAAGGTTGAATTTCTCTTACCAATGCACTCCACATTTAACACAACACCTTCTTTCTCTAATATGCACTTCCCTTGGCTTGCTTTGCATTACCTTCTTAGTTGCATCTTCTTTCTAATAGGTTTATTTATCCTTCTACCTACACTCTCTCAACTCGCATGGGCTCTTTCTTCTTTTTTTCCAGTCTATGCCTTTAGCCTATGCGCCCCTCTCTCTCTGGCTACACCCTTTCTACACACCTAATTCCACCTTTTCTTCGTGGCTGTGCATCTTATCTTTTCTACTCATTCAGCAAACCTCTTGCCTCTATTGTCCTGACTTTTTACATCCCCTATTTTTAAAAATTGGAAAGGAATTTTAAATATTAGACTTCAAAATTAAGCCCCAAATCCTTTCGTTGCCTCTAACTTGACCCTTTTCCTTTTCTTTTTCTGGTTTCTTTTAAAAACAAGAATATGTATTAGTTCAAGCCATGAACCCTACTTCAATTTTTCTTTCATTCAAAATAGAACATCTTTTTTTGACCCATGACAAAATTTAAGAGGTTTATACACTACAAAGAGAAGAAAACAAAACAAAACCAAAATTGAAGAAAATTGAAACAATAAAAAAAAATTTGGGTGGTGTTGATCACCCATTCGCCCGTGTGTTCCTACACCAAACACGCTAGGTAAATAGAATGTTCCCTGAGTTGGTAAACTCGGGGACATTCAAAGGTGCATGGGACGATAATCCCATTTTTTTTATCCTACACTACTCCTTATCCATGGGAGTCTTCTCTCTTCTATACTTCAACCCATCCTCAACATTCAAACCATCTCCACTAAAATTATCTCATTCCTCTAAACAACCTCTTACCACAGGTCCATCTTGGTGCTCTCTACATTTTCTTGGACTACTATTCTTTCTTCCTTTATTGCACTGCTACAATAAATTGAAACCCAATCTGTTCTTTTCCTCTAAAATCTACTCTCTTAATGGTTGTAAATCATTGCACTCACTTTGTTCCTTTCTCTACGTGTTGCTTCTCTATGCTACAACAAACAATAGAACTAGATTCTTTCATCTGCTTCTCCTACAAAGAGTTCAACATATACTTTTGTCTATCTTTTTGGATGGTATACACATTTTTTCTACCATCATAGATGGCTTCCCTATCAAACTGTCATGGCCTACCCAACAACACATGACAAGTAGTCATGGGCATCACATCGCACAACACCTCATCCCTATATGAACCAATCTGAAAACTAACTAAACATTGCTCCCTCACAGGACCATGTCATGTTCCTTCTTCAACCAAGAAACTTTGTACAAACTAGGATGCTTACTCCTTTTCAAACTTAGTTTTTCCACCGTTTCTTTTGTAACTAATTTATCCATACTACCACTATCAACAATAACCTTACAAAACTTACATCCAACCTTCCACACAGTCCAAAAGAGACTCCTTTAAGATGGTTTCTCCACTGTATCTGGGTTCACCAACACTGTCCTCATCATGAGAGATTCACCATATTCTGGGTCTATTACTTTTGGGGATGCATCACACTCCTCATCCTCTTGTGCCAAGTGATGTCTTGCTACACTCTTCTTGTAACTTCCTTCATGTACTTGAGAACACTTGAAAGCAAAATGACCAACTTCTCCATAATGATAACATCGGAATGAAAGCCTTTTGCTACTGCCACCACTTCCTCTCATTGATGTCTCCTTTTCTTTTATGTTTTTACCCCCCTTTTTACTCCATTTGGGATTAGATTCTTCCTCAATATGGTTTCCTTTACTACTACTCGCTTGTCCCTTTTCGGCTCCAAATCTTCCTTGCCTTTTGGAATTATTTATTTTCCTCTTCATTAATTTATCCTCTGCCTTCAACCCATACTGGTATGCTTCCTCAACTATGGCAATCTTCAACATACTCATCTCATCCTCTATGTTAAACCTTAAGCCATTCACATACCTGGTTTTCTTTTCCCTATAAATTTCATGCCTTCCAGATCAAATAACCAGCTTGTAAAATTCTTTCATGTAATCTTTTACGATTATATCTTTTTGCTTTAGATTTTGTAGTTTCTTGAAAAGCTCCATTTTGTAATCCCCATGTATGAATTCCTTCTTCAACTTTGTCACCATCTAGTTCCACCTCATTATTTAGGGATCTCCATCCATTTCTTGTTCTTTCTGCAATCATTTCCACCATTTAATACAACATGCCCTTTCAATTTCGTTTGAGCTATCTTCACCCACTGTGGATCTTTAATACCCTCTAATTTGAAGTACTCGTCCAACTCTCCAATCAAATCGATTAACTCATATGGATTTAACATTCTAGAAAAGTTTCAAAAATCCATCTTATTGCTCTTCATTATTCTTGAAAGAGCTCTCAAAAATATTTCTTTTTTGGCGTCCACTAGTTGTTCCTCCTCTTTTTCTTCCTCCTCTTCTTCTTCTCTTTCATTTTCTTCACCTTCCATTTCTTTCTCATTCTCACATTCTACTCCTCTTTCTCTTCTTTAGCTTCTATTACTAGCACCTAGTTTCCCCTAGTTTCTGATACCTTCAATCGCCATGTCACAAAATATTTCAAGTACAACCTCTAGTCTAGGTCTTCCTCTTCCTCTTCCTATTTGAGGCGGCATCTCTTCCAATCAATGGTTTCAACTCTCAACTATTTGGGATTCCACACATGCCCACAACAATCCTTTTGAGATCTGCACTTTCGTCACTCTCTCCCATAGATCCTAGTAGATACTGTCCATGCTCAAAACTGTCTACTTTGATATCAATTGATGTAGAGACTCCCCCTCCTTATTAGAAATGTGGACAAAGATAGACATAAAATAAATCACAATAATATTAAATTACTCTCATCACTTTTACATTTGTTCAATACATATATATGGGTATTTTTCACAACCTATATTATGGAAAGGTTGTTCTCCCTCCTATAACCACTCCTCTAAATTTTTGAATTGTTTTAACAACTCAAACAAACTCACATGTACAAAAAGATAATTCACACATATGACTAACTAACCTAACAAATATTTAATATTCCTAACACTCATAATTACTACGTGAGTTATTACTTTAACTCACTTTACTTCACACATTCTACCACATGTGAAAACTAACATGAATTTCTCAACACAATTACTCCACAAAGGAAACACAGAGCAACACAACAACTTAATTTTCAAATCAATTTTCAAACACATACAACACAGTTATTTGAATTCAGTCATACAAGATTTTATAAACCGATTACAAATAGGCTCTTTCCCTCTCTATGTCAAGATTATTATCTACTGTCACACCAATTCTCGACACACTTCTCTACACTCACATCTCCACGTTTTCTATCCTCTGTTCTACACATTCACAGTTTGAAAGATTGCCTCTATTTTCCTCTCACAAGGTTGAATTTCTCTTACCAGTGCACTCCACATTTCCCACAACACCACCTTTCTCTGCTACACACTTCCCTTGGCTTACTGCGCATTAATTTCATAGCTACGCATTCTTTCCAATAGGTTTGTTTCTCCTTCTTCCTGCACTCTCTCAACTCACACGGGCTCTTTCTTTCTTTTCTAATCTATGCCTTTACCCTGCACGCCCCTCTCTCTGGCTGCACCCTTTCTACATAGCTGATCCCACCTTTTCTTTCTAGCTACGCATCCTATCTTTTCTGCCCATTCATCACACCTCTTGCCTCTACTGTCCTAACTTTTCACATCCTAGTTTTTCAAAAATTTGAAAAGAAATTTTAAATATTAGAATTCAAAATTAAGCCCCAAAGCCTTCCGCTGCCTCTAACTCGACGCTTTTACTATATTTTTTTTCTGGTTTCTTTTAAAAACAAGAATATGTATTAGTTCAAGCCGCAACCCCCTACTTCAATTTTGCTTTCATTGAAAATAATATGCATTCTTTTTTTGACCTGCAACCTTTACATCTACTTAATATATTTGAATGCTGCAAATCCCAGTTTAAGTCTCCATATTTTGCATATATAACAACTATTTATTCATTCATTCAAAATCACATTCAAATCGTGACTGTTGACAATAGGCAGAGGAACTTGAATTTACATCAACCAATTCATTGGCTTAAAAAATAACATTTCTCAAGTTCTATAGTGAATATGGAAAATTTAAGAGGTTTAGACACTGCAGAGAGAGGAAAACCAAACAAAATTAAAATTGAAGAAAATCAACACAACAATTTTTTTTTTGGATGGTGTTGATCGCCCATTTTCCTGCATGCTCCTGCACCACCCCATAAATCTATATCCTAGGTTTGATTACCATATAAGGTGTTGTAATCCCTTTTATCATACCATAATTTCATATCATCTTCATAAGCATCCATGTCATAAATTTAAATTATCATTTACACATTCATCCCATACATTCACATCATTAGCCTTGTCTTGTCCAATTATAGACATCCATATACTATACTTAAACTATAACTTCTATTCATCCTTCATCCCTATCATAAAATCATTTGATAATCACACACACCCATTATCATAAGTTTCAAATAATAATATCATACCATACTATCATCTTATCTGTATCCTAGGTTGGCATCCTCATAGTCCCATCATCACTTAATATTTTCTAACCATTTAATATCATTCATCCTCCTTCCTTATATTCTAATCCAATTTTGTCCATCCTAATCCCATCCAACGTAATGGATCCATACCCTACCCTAGCAAACCCAAAACTTATAATCATGAGAAACTAAGCATCATAAGTCCCTATGATGATGATGAGTTAGGTTTATTGATTATAATCCCTGTGATGATAATGAGAGTCTTATGGACCAAGATGATCTCTCCTCACTCACCACTCTTACATTTAATAATTTATCAATCAAATTAGCAATGCCAAAGACTTTACCAATTTAATTCTCACCTATCACTTCAACAATGACAAAGAGGCCATATCTATAAACCTCATAGGTCTTGGTGTCAAACTCCCATGCTTCCCACCCAAATAGAATTTAAATTCATTTCCTATTTCTCATCCTTCCCCATCCTTACCCTTTATTATTTTTAAAATATAAAAAATCTTTCATTCCAAGATACCTTTGAATGAGTACCTTTTTTTATAAAATGGACTTTATTGTATTTTCAAACTCTAGATTATAGTTATTTTTAACTATGCAAAAGAAATATGGCTTTATCAAATATAATATTAAAATTTATTACAAATTGGTCACCACATTTGGAAAAGTTAGAAATGTCATTGGAAATCATATGCATTTGGCATTGAGGTGTGACCTAGCTATTGGTTGAAATGAGTTTTTGTAGTCATCCAAGAAAGTCCACCATAAGTGTATATTATGTGATAAATGTGAGGAAACATGGAAATATTTTAACCATATAAATAATAATTTAATATTTTTAGACAATCTGTTCTTAGTCTTATTTATTTTTTCTCTTATTTATTGTCATTCATCTTATTTTACATTCTAAATGTGAGGAGACATGGAAATATGTTAGCCATAATAGTTAATAATTTGATATTTTAAGGTAATTTGTTGTTATCCTTATTTATATTTTCAACTATTTATTGTCATTCATCTTATTTTGCATTGAATGGTGAGTAATAATCCTTTTGAAAATTAGCATCATGTATGTTATATTGTGTATCTGTTGGATTGCCTATTGGATATTTTTCACTTGTGTCTATCATGTTTATTTGGTAGGTGAGTGTGTGTGGTTTCCATTGGTGTTATTTATGAGTTTTACCTTACTAGTTCACCTAGTAGTTCCTATCCACAAGTTAAGTTTACTTAGGTCCTAGGAATCTTTCTAGAAGTCTTAGTTCAAATTAGATATTACCTTATCTTTTGTCCTTTAATTCTTGTGTCCAACGACATTTAATATTAGTTGTCTCATGACATAGAATTAAGAAACTGGTCATGATCTTGTCTAATCCTATACCTAACGTTGGCTATATAACTAAGGGGTTCTCATCTAATAATCAAAATCAATGGTAATCTATTATTTTCATCCTTTGATAATATAGCATTATTATCACATAGTTGACCCCTCTTGTACTTACATGAAGTTACTAGATCTTGGGTGGCTATAATATTCAACAAAATCTTGCACAGAATAGAGTATTCTATACCAATTCCTACATGATACCAAAGCTTATGATATTGCTCCTTGATAGTCTTAATTGAGAGATATAGGTTGTACATCTTGAAGTATCTTCAAAAGTTGAGTATGCTCTTCTCTTGCTTTGAATAATGGTCTAGAGGATTTCCTCTTTGTTTCTTTTTATTTCAAATCAAAATTGGAGATTGTTGGTGTAGATATTATCTCACCATTGAGTTTAGAGGGTCTAAGAAAGTTACTTTATCATTTTTTTAATCCAAATCAGACATCCAAGACCATATCTACAAGGGTTTGAATCTAGAAGATGGTTGCAGATCTGAGAGGTAGTTGTAATTTTGGAGCATTTTGGGTCAAAACAAACCTTTCCATTATGTCTAGAAGGTTCAAAAACTCTAACATTGACTATCAAATTTCCAAGTTTTGGTACTTTCTCCAAGCCCTCTAAAGAAATTCCCCCCCTTCATAGTAACACAATCCAAAACAAACTGTACAGTCATATGGGCGAATAGTGTAGTAAGACAATTCATAGGTGAAAAATAAAATAAAATTTTAATATTATGTTTTTAAAAATATTAGGTTTTTAAAAATATATATTTTTCATAATTAATAAAATTAAGCCTAGTTGCAGGACTATGCAAACTTGTGTAGTACATATGTAAATTCTAGGTATGGGCTAATTGGTAGCTTGCCAGAGGAATGTGTAGGCACAACCACGCCAAACCTACGAGAACACTCAATTTGCCAAACTTTTGACAAAGTATTCTTGAAATCATATTTCATCAACCAAAAAGAGTAGAATATTTCGAGCGGAGGGAATATGTTAGGTAGAGGGAATATTATGTAGATATTTTGTGTTGACATCAATATTGCCTAAGCATGATATCAATGGGCGCCTCACTCCTACTTGGCCCCCTCTCCATTTGCAATTTGTTTTGGAAGTCAAACTTTGTGAGGCCATAACTTGAGCTCAAAACCTTCTTTTTTAAAGTAATCATTTTCATTTGGGGCAGAACTTTATTCTCTTCATAGTGCAATTAATTTTTCATTTTTGTGCTTTATTTTTTTAGAATTTTTGTAGATTATCATAGGTGTTGTTGAGTCATTCTCACTCCTACAGTAGCATTTTTTTGAAATTTTCTTTTTTAGAGTGCATATTTTTTAATGTTCTTTGTAGTGGTGTGAACAGATTGATCCTAATCCATGTAAAACTTGTACTTTGAGTTTACAAACAAATTTTGGATTTGTAAGCACTCTTAAGATCAATTCAGTTTCATTGGTTTTGGCAAGTGGCACCTATAATCACATTAAGCATAAAGTTCTAGATCATATATTTTGGGAGGCATTTTTGATTGAGTAATTTGGGGGGCTTAATATTATGGTGATTGTTTACTTTCATTTTCTAGTTGTGTCTTCTTGTAATTGGGAAATCACAAATTGAATTCTTAAATCCATATAATTATGCTTCATGGATAAAATTAGTATGGGATTATCTCATGTGAAAGAGTTATTTAAGCCATCTAAAAGAAATAATTTCTCCACCTACTAATGCTAACAAATTGGGAAAATGGGAGATTGATTATGATAAAATATTTAGATGTAAATTTTCATTAGTCTCTTTTACCTTACAATTTGATGTTGAATCATGTAAAATGCCTAAGGAAGCTTGGGAGACTTTTGAGAAATTGTACATGGTAAAATTAATAATATTAGAGGATATTAGATTGATAATGATTTGATGAATGTTGATTCTAAATTTTTTGACCACATCCAAGACTACATCTCCAAGATTAAACAACTAACAACATGACTAAAAGATTACAATATTGATGAGGATTTATAATTGATTCTAAATTTGTTATCCAAGATTGGTCCTAAGTATTTAGTGTTCATTTTTGGCTTCCAAACTCATCATATATGTATGGGAGCATCATATGGTGATCCTAAGTTTAATGAATTCGTAAATCTCCTAATGGACAAGAGGAATCAAATTTAAAATTCATATGGTTCTAATCAAGCCTTCTAAACCACAAGCATTTGTGGCTAGTGAGCCAAATGTGCAAAAAGAATCAAGGAATATTGAAAGAATAAGCTACATAAAGAATATGAATCCTCTCCCTCTCAAAGGGAATCATCTAAGAAGCAGAAACCTAAATGTGCTTATTGTAAGAAAAAGGGCATGATGAAAGTTAATTTTATGCAAAATATATTGATGAGTTGAAGAATATTATTAAGAAGAATCAAATCAATTTACCTTTAACAATTCTAGGAGATTCATCTTCTTCTTCTCAATCAAATTTAGAGAGACATAAGAGGAAATAAATTGTTGTAATTGCATATTCTGAGTCAGAGAGGTGGATACTTGATTGACAAGCTTTACATCATATGGATTCACCATAAAGTATGTTCTCTTCAATTGAGTCTTGTTCATCTCCACACATCCTAATGGTTAAAAAAAAAATATGCATATTTGTGGGAAGGAATATATTTAAATAGGTGAAAAAGAATTTAATGGCATTCTTTGTATTACCTCATTGTCAACCAATATCCTTTCTATCTATTAGATCACACATGGTGCAAAAAGAAATTTTTTTGAGTTCATACCAAATTCTATTATAATCTATGATTTTCATAATATTCATATACTTACATTGAGGAGGTTTATCATCAATCGCATGTCTACTCAATTTTTTCTCCTATTGTTCCTTTGACTGATTTTCATATTTAAGGATTATGGTGTGGACACTTTTGAGGAGATTTAGTATGATAAATTAAATCTTAGGATTATTTCATCTATTGTGGTTCTAGAGACGTGTCGATATTACATATCCTTCATCTAAATTTTCTTCTTATGAGACTTGTGTTGCCACATTTTTGGCTTCTTCTAATTCAATTCAATTGGACATACATTTTCTTCCAGATATGGCTACTTGGGATGAGTGCTTGATAGAAATTTCAAGTTTTTTTGTAGAGTCCCACATTTTATATCTAGGAGACAACATTGATTGCATACATATTCTCTTTGATGGAGATGATCCTTCTTTAGTTGTTGTGAGAGAAAAGTCTAACCCTCTTGTTCATTTTCTACATGATAATTCTTCACAAATTGAGATGACTATAGATACTTTTGAGCAACATTCAAATGAGTCTTCTTTATCTTTAGAGGAGATATCTTTGTCTTTGGATTATTTTCTACAATCATTTCTAAGAGAGTCTAAATTTTTCTCTTCATCAATGTGGCTTAGAATGCCTATTTGTAGTGTGATATTTTTTAGTGCTTAGTATGGATATGCTTGAGAATAATTCAAAAACATCACGCATCATCTTTCTTCCCTTGTGGGAAGACATCCTTCATAGCATATTTCTTTTGTTTCTTCCTAAGGGGAGGAATGTTGTTTGATGGGATTGGATAATTGTCAGAAATTAATATTGAGCATGCATGTACCATCCTTATAGGAGACTCTACATTGATAGCAGGTTGCATGGTCTCTCTTATTCTTGCTTATGGGGGAAATTTTTCCTTGCATCATGGGGTTTTATCTTTCTCATTCTTCAGTGAGATCATTTTCTCATCTCTTTGTTTGGGAGGACTTTTTTCCCATTGGGTTTTCTCCTTTTCCCCATTTGTAAGAGATTGCATTTGTACATGGATACCTAACATGGCCTCATAGTTGGAACCCATCTTTGCATCATTTTATTGGTTTTTTCCTCCCTAAGTTAGAGTTAAAGGGGGCATTGGTATGAATTAGGTGTTTTACCTAACTAGTTCACCTAGTATGTCTTATTTACATGTTAAGTGTACTTAGGTCCTATGAATCCTTCTAGATGTCTTAATTTGCATTAGATCTTATCTTATATTTTTTTCATTTAATTATTGTTTCCTAGGTCATTTAATCTTAGTTGTCTCATGATATAGGATTACTTGACACTTTCGTGATATTGTCTAATCCTATGTATCACCTTGGCTATATAAACACGGGTTTCTAATTTAACAATCAAAATCAAAGGTGGTCTATCATTTGCATCAAAATATAGAATAAAATTATTTTCTCATATCTCTCTTGTACTTTCATGAAGTTCCTAGATCTTGGGTGGCTACAATATTCAAACAAATCTTGCATAGTGTAGAGTAATTTATACGAACTCTTACAATTTCCCATGTGATTACATTTAAGATAGAATATAATTCACAATGTGTTATATGGGTAGTGGTTCATGCTTATATGGACTCATCCAAGATTAGTAGAAATTTGTATGGGCCTAATGTTATTTTACAAGCTTATGTTGGCCATGTGGATATTTAATGAGCATATGACATCACATTCGATATTTTATTTGTCCATTGGACCAATTAGTCTTGATTTTAATTTTCACTAAGATGCCACATCGTGATTGTTTTAGTAAAAATGTGTGCAAAGTGACCTATGTGGGATATATTGATTGGTCATGGGCAACAATGTACTTAGTGGGTAATCAACATATACACTTTATTATTAAACTAGTCATGGGAATATAGGTTGTAGATATATGGGCTAATTCTTTTACATATGGACCTCTCATATGTAGGAGGACTTCAAATAATTTAATCATATGTTTGTTAGTATTGATGTTTATAGTAAGAGGTAAATACCATTGAAATATTTTCTACAATTTTCTATAGAGAAATGATTAGGTAATGTAGTGTAGTTGAAGAGGGTGATGTCTCCATGTAATCTAACTATGAAAAGGTACCAATTTAATGGGACTTGCTCTGATAGAGTTTTATATGAGCAATTGTGATAGCTATGGTAATATGGAAAAGTATATGATCCAGGGGATGTTAAACATACCAAGCCTTGATTAGATACTAATTGAGTGTTAATTCTTTTTTAAATATGTGAATCAAATAATTTGATACATGAATTTGTGTTGAGAAGGTATTTGGGAAACAACTTGAGATGATAAGTTCATGAGGGGCACATTGGTAAATGCGTAAATAAAAAATCAAATACTTCAAGCCATTTGTTGGTATAGAGAAGGTAGTTGGGAAATGGTGAGATGATAAGCTTGTGTGCCATGTTATTTGAACTAAAATGGAACCCATTTTTTGGTATATGGGTCATTAACTAGGCTAAATTCTAGGAGGATTGGGTGACATGAGAATCTAAATACATGATTGGAGAACCTTATCTCCCATTTCTATAGAGTGCTAAGAAGTAAATATTTGAATATATATGTCCTTTAGTGTTTTGTGTTTACAAAAAAATTAAGCATCTTAAAGGATCCAGGGCATACTATAATATTATAAATATGTGTTCTTCTCTAAATAAAATATATTTAAATTTTTTATATGATTCCTAAGTGTATTTCAGGGTATCTATTTGAAATGGTTGAATTATAAGTTTATGTTGACCTAAAAAAGGGAATTATCTTAAAGAGGGTTCTTTATAGTTATATCTTCATTAGCAAGGGAATTTCAATGAATGATATTAATTTTAAAGTCGCATTCACTTCTTGTCATTACATTTTAGATAGTGTTGTAGATAATAAAAAATTTAAAGCTCTCTCAAGAAGAAGTCTAATAGTGGAATATGGGACATCCCTAAGTAGTAATCGATATTTAAAGTATATCAAGCTATGTGTAAGACCCCGCTTTGCATATGATTAATGTTAAACTTAATTTGTTATAGGTTTTCATAAATAGATGGTAAGTTGTATTGTGAGCAATAAATAATGTGATTGGGTGACCATATTCATGTATTTTGCTTTGATATTTGTTTCATCGTCACTATCATGAGGGTGTCATGGAATATGAATTGAAATTGTAAATAGAAATGTTGTACAATTAAATCTTAGTTTAGTTATTGAATTAATGTGATATAAGATTGTTCTTACGATTTCATTTGTAATGTGCAAGAAAGTAGATTGCCAATACGAGAATGGAAAACCATTGAGTAGATCAAACAACATCTTCTTGTGATTATGAATTTGAGCCCTTCAGGGCTTGGAAATATATAAAGTTAGTATGTTGCTAAAGCAAGTAGGCGAGGGTTGATGTAAAAGATATAATTCATATTCTGGGGTTGAGAGGCTCTTTATTTGTGTCATGTGAGATACAAGTTGGGGTTAAGGTAAGAAACCATATCTAAGCTTGAAATTCATATCTAGGTCCCAAAGAGGGTCTTTAAAGAGGGTTGTTCGCCAATTTCCTTGGTTGGGAATTAAAAAATAAACCCCCTATGGTCTATACCATAGTGGTAGGGGTCAAGTGGGCATAAAATAGTGCCCCAAGGACATGATTTGACCTTTGAAAATTCCTCATAATGGTGAGTGACGAGTTTTGAGTAGAGGATGCGATAGAAAGATGGAAGGGTTGTCCAAGTGCATGTTTCCTCTTTAATAAGGAAAAGAATCTCATTGATGGAGGTAGGTACACTCCACACCTTCCCATCCAAGGGGTTGCAAGTTTAAGACTCCTATATATTTTGTAGAGGGAGAAGGAATGGGTGCTACCCACTTCTCCCTTTGGAGAAATTTAGAGAAGATGGTAGAAAGGATGAGGAGATGAGAGGAGGAATCTGGTTGGGAAGAGAGTGATCCAGATGACTTGGTTGGAGAGGAAAGAGGGATAAAAGAGTTAAAGCCCAACACCTAAAGCAAAGAGATAAGTTTTACTATTTCCATCTTCCTTTGTTTAGTTGTAGCAAGAGAGTGATATGGTTGTGTGGATTTTTGTTGAATATATTGGGTGAAGAGTTTGTATGTATGTTGTGCTATTTCCATTCCTTTCATAAAAAAATTTAGAGGACCCCATTCATCAACTTAGGGTTGAAATATTCTTGCTTGGGGGTATGGCTAGAGCCCAAGAGGCTCCATGACGCCATTACGGTAGGGTGGAGAGAAAGCTTTAATCAACTATGTGTCTTTCAGTGTATTTCCTTAAATCTGTTTATAAGAGAGCGGAAAAAAGAAAGTTCCATTAATGTGATTTCTTGTTCTTTGACCAAATTGTATCCATATGATTTAGCTTTAAAATGAATGAGCATGCACTTATCTCCATTGAATACCTCCATACTAGTATTTGTAATGCAAATCTGGTTACAATCTAAAAGTTTAAACTTGGCATTTCATACTTAATGCAAAACAGGTAGTAAGTGTTGTAGTTTGAAATACACGAGTTGTGCAATAAGAGAAGAAATATAGTAACCTGTCAAAAGAGGGCCTTGAGAAAACTACTTTAATTTAATACAATGTGCTCTATACTAAATTTTAATAAGCTTCGGGAATGATGATCATTGTTTTCTTTTCTTGGGAGCATTGAATGAATCTAATCCATGTATGTATGTGCTGAAGCATAAAATTTCTGCCATACAGCTTCTATTTTCTTAATGTAACATCATGCTATAAAATAAACATAAATAACTAAATGTTATTAGTGCATAGGTGATGGAACCCGACTTCTACATTATCAACCAAGAAAAAAAACGAAGGAAAAGATTAAAAAAAAAAGGGAAAGAAGGGGACCTTGCAATGGTTCTCTGAGAATTTTCACTTCGCATCTATAGGGTGACACAATGATAAAATATTTATCTTTTTACCCCTTTTAAATCAGTGCTCTTCATTTTAATTTAACCGAAAAGAAATCAATAACACAGTGGATATGTCTCTATATTTGGTGGTTTTGGTACTAATGTTTAAATTTCAATTTAGTAATCATAAACTATGGATCATAAATATTAATATGCTGCATTTATAAGAAAGTAATGCCTCCAGTGAAGTCAATACATCGAACCAGCGAACTTAGTGTTCATACTAATAATCTGCAGAGTAGACTCCTGGCTTCCATTGCACTACAATGGTTTTCTTTTCTCTTTATTCTCGAAATAAAGTTTAACGAAAAAGTAAGCATAACATGTGACTTTCTCTCCTCATCTTGGTGTAGTCCTTACCCATCTATGTGGTGGTTATCCCTCACATAACCCAATTCCTCCCAAGCTCTCAGGCGCCTCATGCAGGGAAGGCAGAGGCCCAATCTTTACTACTATTCTCTGAGCATGAAGGACAGCTGAGGTGCCACCCAACTTCCTCCCTTGTCTGAGTCGAAACACAATACCTTTATTGAATGGTCACTGAATTGTTAAGGGAATCTCCTTCCTGACCATAGATGCAAGGGGAAAGAAATTAATGCAAAAGAATTAGGACAAAGAGTAAGGCAAATGAGAGTTTATTCAGGCGTCCAACTGTTGGGCTCGACTCCTATCACTTTTATTAATATTCAGAGATTTATTATTGCAGGATAGGATTGGTGGTTGTGTGTTAATCGAGAAAATACTTGGCGTGAGACCAATGCCATCAATAATAGTTCATAGCTGGTCTGGCACTGCCATCAGTCGCTGCCAAATACGGTCTGCTCACCAATGGTTTTATAAGACTTAATCATCGTCACTTAACTTGATTTCTCATTAAGGTTTCTAATAAGATTATTATGAAATATCTGTGCAATATGCTCATGTTGCCCGATGACTTGTCCTAATTAATCTTTTGCTTAAAATCCATACACTAATGTCGTGTCGTACTACCATGGCATCCTCTGTTTGGGTAAATATTATCTCATTCGATACATGTTATATACCAACAACCACGAAATAAATACATTTATATAAAGCTATCGGCCAATTTACTACTGCAGGCGTAGACATTGAGTGGCACCTAAGCAAAATGGAGATCAGGAAAATATTTTGTCAGTGTGTAGCAGCTTGTAGATGAATATCCAATCAATCCATTAGGCACAATTTTTAGCCTCCGTCACAATTATACCCTGTGTTGTACCACTCGGGTGAGTGGGTGAAAGAAACAGGAAAGCCTACCTACAAAAGTGATTGCACCCCACTTGTCTGTGCCGAAAAGTCATTTAAGTTTGACTTTTTGATAAATAAGCTAACAAAGCTAAATGTCAACCTAATCAATATTCCTAACTCTGCACCTCGCTTGGGAAAAAAATTGTGGTCAGTGATAAAACAGTGGAACGCTAATCTAATAAAACTATAATTTTTCTGCAATATTAAAAGTAGCAATGCTCTAACCAATGTTAAACGCTCATGCATGGCAAATTAGGTTTCCATTTTGCCTTTTCTCATTATCAATCTTAAACTGTGTAGCAAGTTTACCCTTTAAAAAAAAAATCTTAAACTGTGTAGCAAGTTTACCCTTTAAAAATAAAAAAAAACAAGATTGGTAATGTTTTGTTACTAATATTAGCGCTTAGTTTGCTCTAATCATCAAAATGTACAATAAAGAAATTAAAAATAATAATAAAATAAATAAATAAATGAATACAATAATCATAAATAAATAATTAGCCGATAGGCTTTTATTACGGACTTCTAGTCTACAAGCCAACGACATACCTGTCTCACACTCCCTCTAGACCATTTCACTGCCCGATATACAATTGATCCCCTCTGTCTGCAGCCCGGTATAAAGCACGGATTTGACAGTCATGAATATCTGTCGGCAGTGCTTTGCCTCAACCTCAGGCAGCTCTAAAACCCCGCACAAAGGCATTTATTGGCAGTCAAAAAATTTATTTCTTGACGTCATAAATCTAGTAGATATCTTTTCTCCGAGAAAAATATTCTGACAAATCTTGTAACTATCAAATCGTATCAAATCTGCCCATAAATGCGTGTAAATGCCTCTCTTACTAACGGATGGCAAGAGCTCCCTCTTGGAAACGCTTCTGGGATTTAGGTTCAATGTCTGAGAGGTCGAAATGGGCGCCCACATGCCTCTTATGCTCGAAATGGTGCACGATCCTTTTGCGCTTGAGCCCCACTGCTACTCTCAGGGCTTCTTTAACCTCTTTATGGATTTTTTCCCTTAAGCTTAGATGCCACAACCAAGGAATATTTCTTCTATTAAATTCAAATTTTGGAACTTTAATCCAGCCTGATTTTTCGAATTACATGGAATCCAAGATGTTGAATCCTATTATTTTTACCCATTTTCATTATTTTATGGTTGTCTCTTCTTGATTCACGCTTAGGTTTCCATTATGGCCTTAGATGCTACAATGTAGTTGAATGCACTATTTTATGCACTTCGATCACATTTACTGGGGAGTTGAACTTGGGTCTCTGTTATGTAAGCCTTACTATTTTTATAACTTGGCTTAATCACTTTCCTAATATTTAAGTATTTCATTCACTTGCTAATTAGCTTTATTTCAATTTTTTTATTCAATATTAGAAATGCAATAGCACTATCTATTGTAGAATGCTTTCGGTTGATCGTTAATAAAGTTTGAGATATTCTATGTGTATAGGATTAATGGTCAGTTTTGGAGTGTGTATTTGTTTCAGGATGAAGATTCTAATGACTACAGAGCACTTGTTATAATAGCTTCTACTGTTGCAGACACCATCAAAGGTAGAACAGAGGAGCACTTGAAGAAAATTCGAGTTGCAGTTTCTACAAAGCCTATTGTTATGCGAGCAGAATATGCACACTGCCCCAATTTAACCATCCTCGACACTCCTAGATTTGTTCTCAAGGTAACTTTATTTTTATAATTCTATTTACATCCTCTTAACTATTTATTGTGCTCAAATAACCTATTTTTCTGATGTCCCCTTTCCCTATTCTTGTATTTGGCTATGAATCCCAATCAAGTAGGGCACATTCTCTGGCTAGGTTGGCATGTCTGACTTTTGAGACAATTGGGCTATGCTTCTTTGTTGAGCTGGGGCAATTCCTTTAGACACCTGTGTGTATCCAATTTGCAACCTAATAAGTGTGAGTTAGTGATTTGACATCAAAACTCTCCTCAGCTTTAACTTATTTAAGTTCCATGTTCCTTTCAATATTCATCTTTAGACAAATTGCTCGTTTCACAACTGCGATATATGCCATTGAGCACTACATCCTATTATATTTTGATTTTCATAGTTTACGTTTAGATCTCAGAGAGTGTAGATTTATGCCAATATAGGAGTGAATATGCTCTTTTCCATTGTGAAACATGTTGATCTTGTCCAACAAAAGTGACCCATGTCCACCCAAAAATCAAGGAAAATGACAATCCAGGGTACTAAAAAGTAAAATGCAATATGCAACTTTGTATATGTGAATCCCGTGCTATACAGCTCAGTTTATATCCCATATATTTAATTGACTAGATTCTGGTGCATTGATTGCAATTTAGTGTTGTGGGCATTACGAACAGTTGAAAAGGAGGGTTACTTTTTTCTTTTAGCCATGTTATGGCTATTGGAATTTGTGATGTTTCACCTGACATGTTTGTTATGACCTTGTCAAGTTCAAGGATAAAGTTAATGATTAGGAGGTTCATGGAAAGATGTTCATGAAGGGCCATTTGAGGTCCATCAAGGCCCTTGTTATTCTAGAATATGTTGATGACTGGAAGCAGTTGGAGGCTCTATGAGGGGATTGGTTTAGACTAGGTAGCAGAGTGCTTGTAACAATGCTTGACCGAGGCTGGATCATTTTTTCTCTATTTTATTTCTAGTCAAAATTTTGAATCGAACTCCTTCACCTTCTCAATCTCCTAGAAAATTTGATAGCCATCAAAGTCTAAAAAGTTAGAATGGCATCCATATTAAACTTTAGGGAAAACCAATGCGTAGCCTGTAGCCCTTCCATCAATCTTTAACGAACCAAAATCAAACTCCCTACACCTATTGCTTCAATCTATTCACAATAAACAAAAAATAGTATCAGGGTTTTATACTTACTAGATTCTTGAGCTTGATACATTACCTTTGCAGCCTCTTAAACAAAAAATTTGGTTGCAAGTTTATCCTTTTTGGCGCATCAGACCAATCTCCCTGGGACTGGTTCTTTAGTCTATTCACAATGAACAAAAAATAGATATAATTTTTTGGTACCCTTCCAAATAAAATAGTGCATGGCGATAAAAACAAGGATCATAATCAACGTGGAGTACTCTACCACCTCAAACATGGGAGACATGCAGCTACCAGGTGTCTTCCTATAGATCCTGTTATTATATATTAATAATATATAAACCCTAAGTATTAGGTATAAATTTATTAATGCGTAACATTTTGCTTTTGAAAATATATTTAGGAGTGGATATTCAGTTTACTGTCTTAGTTTGGCATGTTAACAAATAATTCAAATTTTGACACACTTTACCAGCTACTGTGCACAATACAAGACTTTGAAGTATTTTATTTGACTCAAATTCTTTAGTTTTAAGCAGAATACTAAGTAACTTAGTGGAAAAGAGAGTGTTGACTGTTGAGGCATCCTTGAAAGGGAAAATTGTTGCCAAACTTCTTTCAATGTCCAATGTGGATCAAATCTAGTGAAATTAAAACAATCTTTACTAAAGATTTAACCTATTCCAGGGATGATAAGATAATATTCTTCTAGGTGCTTGATTTATTTGTTCTTGTGGCTTGAGTAGTTTGGTTATCTTGATACCAATGGGTGCCATTTCTTGATGAATATATTTTTTCAACAAAAAATTTTGCCCATGTTTGACTATAAACTAATTGCAAAACCTTTGTGGATTTGATGTTGGAACTCATATTGAGTAACCTTGAAATATCTTTCTCAGAATTGATATTTGTCTCATGGCATTTAGATGCTTTTACTAAACATTTGGAAAACTCGTAAAAACTGACAATTTTTGAAAAAATTGAACATTGTTAAATTTATTGCAAGTAGATTATGTAATAATAATTGGTTTAACCAATTGTCACAAACAGTGGAAAGAATTATTACTGATGAGATCTAAAAAGACACTAGAATATAGATGCAACATATTACATCCTAGTACCCTTCTACCATTTGTGGTTTTGAATTGTTTTACGATGTATTCAACTCCCATCTTTCCAACCTCAATAATGTGTGGTTTTCCTAAATATACAAGCTATGTGCACTAGGTATTGGTAATGATTCCTTTGGGTTGACATGGGAATATTGATAGAAATGATATCTTGTTATAATGTTTATCTTTCATTGTCTTTTCCATTGATGGAGAAAAATGCCCAAAAAGGATTCTACATGTTCCATGAAGTATATCACTTTGATTATAAAATGAAGTATTTTTCAAGTGTTTGTACCAGCGTTTGAGGACTTAAAAAAGCACCAACGTATGTGCGTCAATGGACAATAATGAGAAGAACCCCAAAAATGACAATAATGAGAAGAACCCCAAAAATGAGATACCTGTTATGGGGCGAGAATGTGTAAGATGAGATAATTGCAACACTAGATATTGCTAGCTCTAGTAAATGGACAATAATGAGAAGAACCCCAAAAATGAGATACCTGTTATGGGGCGAGAATGTGTAAGATGAGATAATTGCAACACTAGATATTGTCATGCATGTGGGTGTGATAACGAAATAGAAAGCACGGATGCAAAGGTGAAATAATGCAACATTTTAGATATGTGTCATGTGGGTGTGATAGTGAATCAGAAAGCATGGATGGTAAGGTGAAATATGCAACATTTTAGATACATTAGTGTGTAGTTTTATTAATTAAAGGGAAGGGTTGTGTAAAAGGATATGTTTAATTGTCTTTAAATATGGCCCAAAGGTAGGATTAAAATTTGTATATACGAATCTTTTATTGTGAAATAATATTTGATGGTTACTGATGGCTTTGAAATTTTCACTGTGATGTCAATGGTGTTCTCTGATTCATGCTTATATGAGGGTTAAATTGAAAAATTTATCCTGCTTATTTTATGCTAAATTTTTCATAAGGGCTTAAAGTGAGGAAAGTATTGGTACAGGCTTTTGATTCCTTAATAAAGGTAAGTTATCATGTATGGCATAGTATCGATGGATGCAATTTTTTATGAGTTGAATTGTTGTTGTTAATAACTCCAGTTATTGTTGATCCTCTTCATTTTGTGTCTTGATGTCTTTGAAATATAAGCACTTAACCATGTGACTTTTTTGGCAAGTTTATTTGTCAATTCCATCACAATTTAAGCCTTGATTTTGATGCAGACTTGAGAGCCTTACAAGGCAGAGTTTTGGTGCAAGATGCAATCTTTTGTGGCAAGAAGCCCACTAACAATGAAAAAATCCAGCAAAATTGTTGATACTAATTTACACTTTGTTTATATTGTATTAGATATAGGAATATGGATTTAGTGTTTCATATATAAGAACAATTGTTTTTGATATGGGAAAATGTTTTGAAGCCCAACATCATAATTTTTTGAAACTTTATGGAAAATCCAATTAATGTTTTCATTGACTCTTCCTTCCACATGTAACCACTATATGTTTCTCTACTCATGCATACACAAATAGGGAAAAAAATAATCATAGCAGTAAATAGCCACAAGAACATCGTAAACTATATTTTTTATGTTTTATGTCGAAGAGAGCTAGAAGAATGTGAGTGTAGAAAATTGTTTTACCTTTGTATCAAATGAAGAAAACACCAGACCATAGTTCAAAAACTCAAATTCAGCAAAAAGTAGGCAGGCCTAATATTTAGCTTGGACTTGGGACTTAAGAAAAAAGTTGGCATAATCATTGAACATTAAAAGCACATAAATTTGTAAAATAATCTTTAAAAACATTGTTTAAAATTGAATTTATAGAAGTTATTAAGTAGTTTTCCCTTCATTTGTAGGTAAGGTAGTAGCCCCATGGGGTCAAGAGACACTTGGAAGGTGAGATGAATGGATGAATCCCCAAACCCAAATTTAGGTGAATGAATTGGTCCTCTATCAAATTTTAATATTTGTTTGGCATAGACATCATTTCCATTTTCATGTTTGGAATTGAAGACATTTCTTTGGAGCTTAGAAATATTATTAATATGTAATTAAATTGCATTCTTCTCTAGCCTTTTTTGAAAATAAATTATTTTGAAATATATGAAGGCACAGATAGGTAATGCAGAACATATTGCATTGTAAACAACCAAATAGGTATTGTGGGATAGCTACATTTAATAGATTTTCTTACTGTGTCGTTTCATTGTCACACTTGTGTTTGAAAAACCATTTCTTTTGTATCTACAAGTTTTGATAGAGTACTTTTTAGGGGAAAATATCCTATCGACAAATCCCTTGAACCTCTTGTGGGTGCAAGTGCTAGTATAAATAATTAGCTGATAGGCTATTATAGGTGGGAAATCCCACCGGATTAGTGTATTTTCTGATGTTGAGAAAGACTATTCTGGTAGGACTGCCAGTAAATATGGACCTCACGCCATAAAAACAACTAGCAGATGAAGAGCCAAATTTCACAGTTGTTGCCCATGTCTGCCATGCTTTTGCTGGAATGGGGGCTTTAGAACAGGGAATAGACATCCATCAAAGCATAAGGGATAGAGGATTCCAGTGAGATGAGCAGCTAGAGTGCCCTTTTAGGGAGGGCAATGCAGGTTTTAAGTGAGTCACTGCTCTGCAGCCAAGGGAGGATCTCTGAAGTGACCATGGCCTCATCTCCTTTGAAGGAAGGAAGCAATGGTTTATGGTAAGCATTTGTACATTTGCATGTTTTTCTTGTCCTCTCCGTTATGGCTATTCTTAACATTATTTTCTTATTAATCAAAGCTAGGAGGCCATGCTTCCATTTTTATGGTTTACAAGGGAACGCAGAAGGATGGGGTAGAGGAGGCAGGGGTGCTGAGGAGTGGTGTGGCTATGGAATTTAGTTCTACACTTGCCATTACATTTTTTGTAAGTTTCTAAAACATTTTTAAACAAATTCATTTTGTGGATTCCATCAATCATTGCATTCCATGAGATACATCCCTTTTAGACATTTTGTCAAATAGTCTCGCGCCTTGTTTGTGCTTCCACATTTTGCATAAATGTGTACTAGAGCATTTCCAGCTATAATATCTGACAGAAATTTCCCTTACCTTATGCCTAAATGGATGTTCGTACCCTATTCAAACACTCTCGTTTTGATACAGGCAGAAATGGCATTGGCAATGGTTGTGGAATTTAGATTTGTGTTTCTATCCAGTTATTTTCCACGGTCAAGAATGTCATTCTTTTAATGGTGCTTTTCTAGCAATTGACAGAAATTTGCAAAATAGCTGGATATTTTTGAAAAAATTATGTTCTTTTTTCCTCCTTGAAACCCTAAGATAATGACATATGCAGATGAAGAGCAAGTCGAAGATTATCTTTTCGAAATCATGTTAAGAGGAGACTCGACCGTTGGAAAATCGAATCTACTGGAAAGATATGCACGGAACAAGTTTTATACTAACTCGAAATCGTCCATAAGCATGGAGTTTCAGATGTAGACCATGGAAATCGATGGGAATGAGATCAAAGCACAGATCGGGGACACTGCAGGTTAGGAGCGCTGCAGAGTCATCTCGCGTATTATAGAGGAGTTGTGGGAGCGCTTCTTGTTTACGACATCAGCCACCATCAAACATTCAAAAATATTTCTCTGTGGCTTGATGAACTTCACAGTAAGTATATAATTGATGGAAATCTTTCTGTTCCTGTGAATTTTGTAGCTTTTGCTAGAAATATTGTCATTGATGTCAAGTAATCATGAATAGCATGACTGAAGATAACATATTTGAGAGGAAAGAATATCTGTCTGTGTGAAGCAAACTTTATGAAGAGAATGATTAGATATACAAGTCTAGAGAAAAATCAAATGAATGTCATGATGATAGGAAAAGAGCAGGTTGAACAAAGAATCATGAACAGCATGACTGTAGTAACATTTTTGAAAGTATGTAAACAAGACCATGATGATTCGACTAGGTTCAAATGAAGAAGACTATGCTAAAGAGCAAATTTCAATTATACAGAAGGCAACAATTATAAGTGTAATTGCAGTTGTATAAGACAAAAAAAAGAATTAAATAAAATAAAAATAGAATAAGACAAAAGTAAAAAGCAAACAGAACCAGACAAATCAGAAAAACACAGTCACAAAAAAAAAGACAAATTAGGGTGATGTGACACTAGTTTGGAGGCTAGCTGAATGAAAGTCACAAAAAGACAAATTAGAGGTGACATGGCACTAATTTGGAGGCTAGCTAAATAATTCTCAGCTTTCAGCAACTATCCAAAAAGCAACGATGGCAAAAGAATATTAATATATTAAAAGCACATGGGAATAAGACAAAAGTCATATAAGACAAAATAAAAAGCAACGAATGTATTAAGAATGCAACGCTTACTAAAGTGTGGTTAGTAATTATTAATATTTAATCGCTCCATGAAGAGATGCAACATAGTGTCTTGAATAAGAGACACGATTGGTATTATGAACAGATATATGTCTCTTGGGAAAGGATATGATTTTGAAGATACAAATAGAAGTTAGAAAGTAGTGTGGACGTGGGTGAAAAGGAAGATACGTATGAGTAAGTGAGAAAATAAAGTTATATCATAAAAACACAATTTTTGTGCTATGCGTGGAATAACTGTAATATCTCAAAACACAAGTGTTGTGTGGAAAAACGATATATCATCAAAGCACAAGCTATATATGAGGTGTGAGGAATAAGATTTATGGTAGAATTGTAAGAAAAATATATGCAGATATAGAAGAGAACATATGCAAATTTGTGGGTGGAAGAGATAGAAGTATATTATATACACCAAGAAAATGAAAAGCCAAGTCTAAAAGGATTGTTTGCAGATTATATAAGGAGATTGTATTAGTTGTATTCATTATCAAGAATTGGACTGTTTAATAAGTTGAGATTTATATAAAACCCGATTCAATAGAGATTTAGAAAAGTATATTGATTGATGGAGTGAAATAAGTGAAAGAGATACATGAAGCATATATGAAAGAATAAATGCAGATTTGATATTTGAGGAGCAGAGTTTTGTGAAGATATATTTTGTTGAGCAGATTTGTATGAAGAGTATATGAGCAGATTTAACAAAGGGTTGAATTAAGAGGAAGATATATATGATTGCATCAAGTTTGTGAAGAAGATATAATTAAAATGAAGATCTTGATGAAGGCATAGAAAGAGTTTGTCATAAGTTGAAGAAGACATAGTTTGTGAGGAGGAATATTTGATTATACCGGATTCATAAGAAGAGTGTTTGAACAGAATTGTTCATCATCCATTGAAGAAGCAACATTAAAGGTGGAACACTATTCTTAAAGTTATTATCTTTGCTAAGTTGGTGCTTGGCAAGTAGGGGTTGGTGCTCCTTGTAGGTTGGTGCCTACTAAATCAGAATTAGGGGTCGGTGCTCCTTGTAGGTTGATGCCTACTAAATCAAGGTTAGGGGTTGATGCTCCTTGTAGATTGGTGCCTACTAAATCAGAATTAAGGGTTGGTGCTCTTTGTAGGTTGGTGCCTACTAAACTGCATATTTGGTGATTCAAGTAGGTTGGTGCCTACATTCATTGTAAAAGTTTATATAATTCATAAAGTACATTATTTGTACCGTGGTTTTTTTTTTCCCGTAAGGGTTTCCACGTAAAATCTTGGTGTCAACTTGTTCATATTGAAATATTCTTGTATAGTTGATTTGTATTAGAGTTTGAAGTTGATAAGAGTTGAGAGGGAAAAAGTTAGTTGATATACTGATTCACCCCCCCGTCTCAGTATATCTTTGTTCTCTTCAATTGGTATCAGAGCAAGGTCCTTCTTGATAGCCTAACCGCTTGAAGGAGATCCTTAAGAGCACTCATGGTAGATCATAATAACACAGTGAAAGCACCCATCTTTGATGGGACTAATTATGCATTTTGGAGTATTAAAATGGAAGCATATTTGAATGCACTTGGGTTTGATGTATGGAAATCTGTTGTTGATGGGTATACACCTCCAGCTACCCCTCCAATGGATCAAGCAGGGAAAAAGAGAAGTGAAAACAATGCAAAAGCTAAGCATGCTCTTCTTTGCAGCCTAACAGATTATGAATTTACAAAGGTCATGAGGTGTAAATCAGCAAAAGAAATTTGAAACAAACTTCAAAACATCTATGAAGGAGATGCAAAGGTAAAGAAGGAAAAGTTGCAAACTCATAAAAGGAAGTTAGAAATTATTAAGATGGAGGACGATGAAGATATTGCTTCATATTTTCTTCGTGTTGATGAAACGGTGAACATCATGAGAGGTTTTGGTGAAGAGATTGATGATGTCTTCATTGTTGACAAAATTCTAAGATCTCTTTCTACAAAGTTTGAGGCCAAGGTTGCAGCATTAAAATAATTAACAAACTTGGATCAGCTATCAAAGGATGAATTGCATGGGATCCTTGCTACCTATGAGATGAGGATTGAAGGAAAATCACCACAAAAGGAAATCTCATTCAAAGCATTCAAAAAAGGGAAAAGCAAGCATGAAGAAAAAGATGAAAAATCAAGTGATGAAGCAGAAGCTTACTTCATGGGAAAACTCAAGAAAGGAAAAGGAAAATATAGAGGAAAATTCCCTTTAAATGCTTCAATTGTGGAGAAGTTGGATGTTATGCTTCCAAATGTCCTTACAGTGATAGTAACTCAAGTGAAAGTGAGAAACAAACCTACATCAAGAGAAAAGGAAAGAAAAGATCTCAAAAACATAAAAAGAGTTTTTACTCAAAGAAAGAATGCAACTCTTCAGAAGAACAAAGTGATGACAGTCAAAGCAATGATGATGAAGAAATATTGTTCATGGCTGAATTTAAAGAACAAGATGTTGATCAAGAATGTGATGAAGAAGAAGAAACAAATCTTGAGGAAGAACTTCACTATGCATACAAGAAAAATGAAGAATTAAAGAAGAAGGTCACCAAGCATAAACTAAAAACTAAGGAATTGACTAAAAGCTTGGATGAATTAAACAAAATAATTGAAGATTTGAGGACTCAACTAGTAGAGGTTGAACAAGTTGAAAATGAGATAAAGATCAAGTTAACTGCAAAAGAGAGATTGTGACAAGTTAGTACAAGAAGTTGCCATGTTGAAAAATGAATTAGGAAAGCCAAAGGAGGAATGTGCAACGTTTGATGAGAATGTCACAAGTTTCAAGGATAATGAAAGAAAGTTTAATTTTAGGCAGTTTTACTCTTTCAATGGATATTGCTTTTCATGAAATTATTTTGGCCACAAAGCAATAAATTGTAGAATTCAAGCAAAAAATACTTCAAGCTTCCCTAGGAGAAATTATAACTCATTTGGTCATGACATTATGTGTTTCAAGTGCAACAACTTTAGACACATAGCACGTTATTGTAGATATTTCTTCGAGGAACCACCTAGACAAGATATGAAGAACACCATTGGAAAAGAGAGAAAGATTACAAAAGTATGGAGAAGGAAACAAATTCAAAATGATGATGAATCTATGATCATGCAAGATACATGTCAAACACTATTTTGAAAGGATGCATGGATTCAGGGGGAGCTAAGTTGAACATTATCATTCAGCCCGTGGAGAAGGTAACTAAAAGGAGAAGTACCTCAATTTTTGAAGAGAAAAAAAAATCTACTTATGGATTGTCAATCTAGTGAAGATGTTGATTTGGTTTCCATTGTTGGAAATTGTATTGATGTCAAAAAAATTTAGAAGTCAAGGAATGAAGAAGTTAGAGAAAAAGAGTATTAGTAGATGGGAGCATACATTTAGGGGGAGCTAAAAAGCAAGACATTGTTGGAAAGTCCCTTTGCCATTGATGTCAAAGGGGGAGAGATAAAAAGGGGGAGCAATGCAAAAGAAGAGAATAATGTTTGTGTTGCCATCAATGAAAAAGGGGGAGATTGCTGGAAATATTGTCATTGATGTCAAGTAATCATGAATAGCATGACTAAAGATAACATATTTGAGAGGAAAGAATATATGTCCGTGTGAAGCAAACTCTATGAAGAGAATGATCAGATATACAAGTCTAGAGAAAAATCAAATGAATGTCATGATGATAGGCAAAGAGCAGGTTGAACAAAGAATCATGAACAACATGACTGAAGTAACATTTTTGAAAGTATGTAAACAAGACCATGATGATTTGACTAGGTTCAAATGAAGAATACTATGCTAAAGAGCAAATTTCAATTATATAGAAGGCAACAATTATAAGTGTAACTGCAGCTGTATAAGACAAAAAAAAGAATTAAATAAAATAAAAATAGAATAAGACAAAAGTAAAAAGCAAACAGAACAAGACAAATCAGAAAAACACAAAGTCACAAAAAAAAAGACAAATTAGGGTGACGTGGCACTAGTTTGGAGGCTAGCTGAATGAAAGTCACAAAAAGACAAATTAGAGGTGATGTGGCACTAATTTGGAGGCTAGCTAAATAATTCTCAGCTTTCAGCAACTATCCAAAAAGCAACGATGGCAAAAGAATATTAATATATTAAAAGCACATGGGAATAAGACAAAAGTCATATAAGACAAAATAAAAAGCAACGAATGTATTAAGAATGCAACGCTTACTAAAGTGTGGTTAGTAATTATTAATATTTAATCGCTCCATGAAGAGATGCGACAGAGTGTCTTGAATAAGAGACACGATTGGTATTATGAATAGATATATGTCTCTTGGGAAAGGATATGATTTTGAAGATACTAATAGAAGTTAGAAAGTAGTGTGGATGTGGGTGAAAAGGAATATACGTATGAGTAAGTGAGAAAATAAAGTTATATCATAAAAACATGATTTTTGTGCTATGCGTGGAATAACTGTAATATCTCAAAACACAAGTGTTGTGTGGAAAAACGATATATCATCAAAACACAAGCTATATATGAGGTGTGAGGAATAAGAGTTTATGGCAGAATTGTAAGAAAAATATATGCAGATATAAAAGAGAACATATGAAAATTTGTGGGTGGAAGAGATAGAAGTATATTATATACACCAAGCAAATGAAAAGCCAAGTCTAAAAGGATTGTTTGCAGATTATATAAGGAGATTGTATTGGTAGTATTCATTATCAAGAATTGGACTGTTTAATAAGTTGAGATTTATATAAAACCTGATTCAATAGAGATTTAGAAAAGTATATTGATTGATGGAGTGAAATAAGTGAAAGAGATACATGAAGCATATATGAAAGAATAAATGCAGATTTGATATTTGAGGAGCAGAGTTTTGTGAAGATATATTTTGTTGAGCAGATTTGTATGAAGAGTATATGAGCAGATTTAACAAAGGGCTGAATTAAGAGGAATATATATATGATTGCATCAAGTTTGTGAAGAAGATATAATTAAAAAGAAGATCTTGATGAAGGCATAGAAAGAGTTTGTCATCAGTTGAAGAAGACATAGTTTGTGAGGAGGAATATTTGATTATACCAGATTCATAAGAAGAGTGTTTGAATAGAATTGTCCATCATCCATTGAAGAAGCAACATTAAAGGTGGAACACTATTCTTAAAGTTATTATCTTTGCTAAGTTGGTGCTCCTTGTAGGTTGGTGCCTACCAAATCAGAATTAGGGGTCGGTGCTCCTTGTAGGTTGGTTCCTACTAAATCAAGATTAGGGGTTGATGCTCCTTGTAGGTTGGTGCCTACTAAATCAGAATTAAGATTTGGTGCCTAGTAAATTGCATATTTGGTGATTCAAGTAGGTTGGTGCCTACATTCATTGTAAAATTTTATATAATTCATAAAGTACATTATTTTTACCGTGGTTTTTTTTCCCATAAGGGTTTCCATGTAAAATCTTGGTGTCAACTTGTTCATATTCAAATATTCTTGTATAGTTGATGTGTATTAGAGTTTGAAGTTGATAAGAGTTGAGAGGGAAAAAGTTAGTTGATATACTGATTCACCCCCCCTCCCCTCTCAATATATCTTTGTGCTCTTCAGCTTTTGCATTCGAATTTAAAATCATGTTTTTATTCCCAACTCCATTTCAAATATACAAAGGCAGATCATTCAAATTGGTTGGAGAATTTTTATTACTACTAAATCCTATCTTTGTTGAAGTATAACCAAATTATTTTCTAGCTTTATAAATTATGAATTGCTCAATTTTGGTCATGTTTGGTATTTTACTTACATTAAAATTTGCATATTTATTTGTTGTTTTATTGTTTCTCTATAAATTTCACATATTTATTGGATTCTAAGCTCTCTGCAATTCTGATGTACTTTGTTGCTCAAGAATGACATCACATGGGATCTCCATTATAAAACTCAACAAGATTGCAAATTAAGATGAATCTGTTGTATCGCAATAGGGAGACTAGTTTGTGTTCATCTCATTTAAAAAAAATCTGTTTTGGTAGGGTTTTGTAATAGTTTTTATGGACGTAAAGCTAATCTTTAATATAATTGATCTTTGCAAGTGGATAGCAGTTTTTACAATCAGGGACCAAACTGCCACTTGACATTTGCTTGAACTCATCTGCATTGTTTCCCCATAGTTCTGGGTCAAGCTTTAAACCGGTCATTTTTACAAAAAATTCATGAACTTAAATGCTTTATACTCTTCTGTTAATTTTTTCTTCATCATAACAAATACCCATTTCTTTGATTTCCATGCTCATGTGACATGTCAGAATGATAAGGTAATGTTGACTTTCAGTTTTTATGCTTTATGTGAAATACAACAAAAGTGATTGTTTTTTTTACATTCTCATTGACATACTTTGGCTAATGTAGAAAACATTTGCTAAATACACTGCAAGAACTGCTTTTGAGAGACCTCTCTTGAGTGGTGTTACATATGTTGAAAAAGTTCTTCACTCAGAGAGGGAACAATTTGAAAGGCAACAAGGTTGGAAAATCAAAATGATGAAGAACAAGGAGCCATCACTTATAGAGGATGAATATGCACCTGCAATCTTCTCACAAGAGACATTTTTTTATATAGAATCTCTTGATATGATGTCTGGAGAGGTTTGAATATCCATCTAACATTTTGCTTTGTTTCTAAACGTTGTTCCAATCCATCCTTTTCTGAAATTTGTATTATTTCTCTTAGAAACTGTTAAGACTTTTAGTGTTTCTCATGACGTACAGCTGTTAGTCTTAGATATCCAATGTATTTTTGTGCATATAGGAGGACCGTGAAAACATATTGCTTGCTAGAGCAATTGGAAAGGGAGTCCTTACAAGTTCTTTTAGACTATTAGAATCCAATCACCTTGGAGTTGTTTTGATATTTGTTGTTTATAATACTGATCTTCCAATAGATGCTATGCCAGAGGAACGCATTTAGGCAATAGCGGGGTTAGTCACTTTTAGTTCTTTAGCATCTTATTCATACCTTTGAACACTGGGTGCTTAAGGAAGACTAAAACAATTTTTGGTTAAGTCATCTGTTGTAAATCCTATACATCAGGTGAGAGGTATTGATAATGTTGTCTCATTTAATGTACCTTAAAGAACTTCATGAACTTGATACATGCTAGGCATGTTAGCCATTTGATTACAAGATAGACCTTAAAGATTTAGATATCATTTTCCTTCTCTCTTTTGTCGTATGCCCACTTCCTGTCTACCTTTGTCTTTCTCTCTTTATCCACCCAAATCAGATTATGCTTCTCTTTATATAGAAGATGTAGAATTGATGTGTGTTGGCTACAAAATGTAGGTCATCATTGCAGGTGGATGTGACAAGGATCAAAGGCCTCAAAATTAAATGATTTAATCTTCATTTGTCAATGGATTTTGGTGCATCACCCTTGTGTAGTTTTTAGGCTTGCTGGTACATGTAATATTGCCAATCTTTGATCTTCTTCGAGCTAGGAGTATCTAAATTCAACGTGGTTCCGTACATGGCTCCCTTTTTAGTATCTATGATGAAGTAAGTAACTCTAGGAATTGGTGCAATTTTCAAATAATTGGTGCATTGTTCAAATAATTTATTGTTGTACAATGAACATTTTATTATTGGCTGAGTTAAACTCCTCAAGATAAGAAACATGAGTGTGGTAATTGGAGTCTCTTGAGAATGAATTGGGATACCTTGTTGAATTTATGTTCCCTACTACATAGCTTACTGGATGTCACTTGAGCTTATTGTTACAAACATGAAACTTTGAACTAACAAAACATAAGTGTGGTAAATTGTGGTGCTGCAAACATGACAGGCACAACACAAAACATATGGAAATCTCAAAAATACCTGCAAAACAAATAGATGTTGAAAACAAATTTTGGTTGATACAAGATTTCCCTTACACCCTGGATGCTCCTGCATTAGAATCTTAGGTTATGATTAAGTTGGAGTCTTTGCAAATATACATTCAAATTTCAAATTGATGCAGTTAAGGTTGTGATGTCACATTAATGATAGTGTTGCCTTGCAGCTAAAACAACTTAGCACTAACTGTTAGAGATAAACTGAGATGCTTGACATTCATTTACAAAATGAAATATGGAAATTTTCTTTTTTCCTTGAAAGACATACAAACAGAGCTGGCAATGAGTTGAAAAACCAGGAAAGGAAATCATTATAGTGGCATTTGGCTTCACCCTGGTCCCTTGTCTGGCAATAGCTTGAATTAATCTTTCCATGGGATCATGAGCCCCAACGGAAACCCCTTTTGCCTCAGCTTTATCTAGAGGCAATTTGTGATGCTTGGCATTAATTTACAAAAAGAAATATGACATATTTTTTTTAACTTTGAAAGGCATACAAGTAGAGCTTGCAATGAGTTAAAAACTAAGAAAAAGAATCATGATGGTGGCCATGAAAATTCTTCAAACCTCTAGGTACCTAACTGCTCCAACTGGAATGCAATCCACTCACTGAGCAAGCAAGAAAACACCAAACTCTTTATCAAGTATTTCATCAAACAATTAGCCACAACTTGGACAATAAAAACTGATAACAAATATATTGTTGTTCTAAATTCAAAGATTGATTCTTAATAAAGTGAAAAATGCAGATAAAGTCTATCATCAGTTTCTCTTAGAACAAAACCCCCTGCAGAAAACAGACCTGCAACTGCCACAAAGAGCACTGTTCCCACAGGTATCAATATGGGTCTGAACAAAATCAAAAGAGGTGTCAAAAGCACCAATCCCACCACAGTTCCTACCACTGTGAGCCCAGTCAAGAACAACAAAATTGTATCAGCCATAAACAGTGTTACAAAACCCAAAACCTGAGTGTAATTGGGTGCATTCTCATTGATTCTTCCCATTACTCCCTGATGTCGTTTAGCCATTTGATGCTCTCAATGCTCAAAAAGCCTAAAACCTTAAACACCCCAATAGCCAAAAAAACTTGAAAACCAAACCCAACTTATATCTGTGTATTAAAGACCCTAATTAAATTTCTCTGGGTGTTGGATTAATGAATTAGCTCACAGACAGACGGATTTGATAGATTGTCTATCATTTACCTCATGCAGGCTTACATGGCATGGAGAATGACGATAGAGTTATTAGGAGGCACAAGGATTTAGTAAGTTATTTGAAAGTGCAAGAATGCTGCTTTCAAGATATGAAGAAATCCACGTTACCCACGAAGAGGGGTCCCGATATGATAAATGGAATTTGGTAGGAGAAGCAGGGAATTGTGAGTCTGTTGATTTTAAAAGAGAAGATTATTCAGGCTACATAAACAAAAGAGGAGATGGAAAAAACATTGATAAGAGTTTCCATTTGGGAAATTGTAAGACATATAAGTTCAGGCTTACTCCTCATGCATTTCATGAACATATTTGCGAAATTATAGAGGAATATGAAGAATACAGACTTCTGAAAAGAATGCGGATTGAGGACCTCCAGAGGGTCACATCTTTCCATGGCCCAAGAGTACTAAATGCAGGAAATCTTGCTATGGTAACTGAAGCAGTAATTACAAGAGGGATAAAGGGAAAAATCCTTGTTTGTTTCACATCAAAGCATTTCATGGTGACCTAGAATTTATTTATATGTATGTAACAAGGAATATGCTAGAGGTAAACCAATGATTTCATTTTTCTAGATGTGACCATTGAATTTGCTTATTTATTTTTATATGGTTTAATTTGCTTATTTAATTTTATATGGAAGATTTGATCTTGGCGGGTTCATTCACATCTATTCAACTTCACCAGCACAACAAGGATCAATTGAAAATTGAAAGTTTATTTTCATTATTACTATCATTGATTAAATGCGTAATTGAATTATGCAATCTGCCTTTGTGATCAATAGGATCACAATCTCCTAATTTCTTTAATTGCTAGTTTGGCAGTTAGGATTGTTCCTTAGCTCTGATATCCATTAAGCAAATCCTCATGTTTCCTTTGGAAGAGCACTTATTGTACAGAAAATAAGGAGGCTATAAAGATCTGTCCTATTTCCCTCAAAAATTTTGTGAAGAGGATTATATACAATATTCGAGAAGAAAAGAAAAGAGGATTAGAAAACATGGTAGTATAAAATGTTCAAGAGGATAAATAGCATGTGTTGTACAATTAGTCAAAAGAGTCTATATAACTAAACTATAAAACAGTTCTATTATGGGCTGCTTGGAAGTGTAAATGTTTGAGCTAATATGTTGCATAATACTTGAGCAGATGTCCCTAATAACCAATTATCTTCCTTTGTAATTTTCCAACTTGCATTTTATCTCATTCTTTTTTAATTGTACTACAAGAACTTATATGTAGCTTTCTGGTTCATGATCTAACTTTTGAAATATTTTGAATATAAATCATATATATTTACTTACTACATTGTGTTGTTATGCCTTTTTTTTCAAACATCAAACATTTTTTCAATGGTGTGTGCTGGTTCCATTTGCTGCTTTGTTTTTCAAATTGACTTGGAGGTTTTGGAAGTAATAACATTCAAGTGTATCCAGAAAATAAACTTCTATAATATTTTCTTTTCTAAATGTTTAATAAATCAAGTTGTATTTTGTGGGAAAACTCTTTTGTTCATTTTTAGATGCTCATTGTGCATTATTATTCTCATTTTTTTATGTACACAACATTGATAAAGTATGACAATGACTACTAAAACAGTGCTCTATGCAACACAAAATCAACCGCAAAAAACTACACAAAAATACTTAGCAAATTATATAATACTATCAGCCAATAGGATTTGTCAGGAGCTACTTGTCTTAAAGGCAATATTGGATGAATTCAAATGGAATTTCGTTTCACAAATTATTCCTCTTCGTTGCTATCTTCATACCCCACGAAATTTTCCTACCATGAAAGAAATATAAATATATCCTATTTATATTTATAAAAAATTGTGGAAACTAAATCTATACACCTACAAAACCAGCTGAAATCTATACACAGGTACAAAACTAGAAATGTGCATATACATGCAGCAACTACCACGAGCACCACCATAACAAATGCATACCAAATTCATTGTAAAATTAATAGCAAACTTCAAGAAAATCTTGCACTTATGAGGGTTAAAGAGCACAAAAATGATTGATAATGTCGTGCTCCCCAAGATGAGCTCTTCCTATACTCAAGTCACCTCAATGATACGAGCTTTGTCCTTCATGCTTTATACATTTTAAAAGAAAGGCCACCATTTTGTAGGGCCCAGTTATAGTATGTACTTTGTACAACTATGGTTTTATCAAGTGTCGGATCTTTTTCCTCAATCTATTAAATAAAAAGTGAAGATATGTATTTATATTTTTACTCAAGAGGTTGGTTATGTTTCATGTGTCATAAAATGGTTTTTTTATTATAAAAATATTTCCCCGCAACATGCAGTTTTCCATTATGTTGCATTTGGTTACAAGGTATATCATTAACCAACAATAATTGTACTTAATCCAATTGATCTTTCAAGTTACAGGTCTTCTTTCATTGTACAAAAAATATTATGTTGTGAAACCATTTAGCATAGCATACCGATTTAAATAAAGTTCCATTTGTTCATTTTCAAATCTTCTATCACTCCATCATCAATTGAATTTTGTTATAAATAGTTAGTCTTACGAAAAACAATTTACATTTTCTTGCGATTTTTACCCCTTCCCTTTAATATATTGTTAGAGTATATCTTGCTATCCGCGTAACCATTGCACCTCATTGAGGTACAAGTGCTAGTTAAATTAAGATGAAGAAATCTACCCCTATTTGTTTCTGTGCAGGAGCCTCGATCTGCAAGTATAACGGCCTCCCTCCATGGTTCACTTCCATTTGCAGCACTCCATCTTTCCTTTTGTCATCACCTCTTTAAAAAAATTTAACATGCACATAAATTACCTTCATCATGCAAAAAATAAAAACTAAAAGCGTAGAAGGAATTAGGGTTGTCATTGTCGATATTGGCATAGTGTGATGGTTTAAGGGTGGCATTGTTCGTGCCACCAAGGTTCAAACCCCATTGGGGCGGTATTGTTGAATGGTTGTATTCCGGTTCATAGCTCCGGTCAAAAGCATTTACCCCTTGAATAAAAAAAAAAGGGTTGTCATTAAATATAGTTTTAAACTTTATTATAATCTTTCTTGCGTGGGAATGCATCCTACCACTAACAGTGCAATCCCATGGAGGGGGGCTTCCTAAAAATCTGAAGCAGAGTCTGCTTAAGTTTTTAGCATAATTTTTTTTAGTTGGTGGTCCTATGAATATTTGCAGCTTTCAATTTTTTGGCAGGTTGGTGGTGGAATGGTGGTGGAATGGTGGTGTTGTCAATAAAAAATTAATAAATAAACATTTCCCTTGAAAATTGTGACTAGTGGCAGGAAAGTACTATTAAGCAGGTGGAGCAATTTCTAGCCCCCCCCCCCCCAATCCCACTAGCTGAAATTTTCAGCCACCTACTTATTGGGCTGAAAAAGATTCCATTTAATCTTGTAGCAGATTTTTTTTTTCCATGGGACCCCCTGCTTCCGTGAAAATAGGAGCCCAAACCCCCCATGGGACCATGTAGTAAGTCATAAGACATGTAAGAAAAAAAAAATCAATAAGGGGCTCCACCTATTTTCTTTAAGAAGCCCTTCTTAAATATGATCCCATTCTCTTTAAATCATTTAAAGAATTTAGAAGGGAATGTTTCCCACTTTCCCATGAAGGTAGGGAATTATATTAACTATAACTAAAAATATTTTCTCAAAAAAAAGAAAGAAAGAAGAGAAAGGATTAACAATTAGGTTTTCTTTAGGAAGTTCTCTTATTTATTGATGTTATTACTTTCTGTAGCAAATATAGCAAATAAATTTAATATATATGGGTAAGTAAAGTTACTCATTATTTATAGTATCATATAATTAATCTAAATAAAACTTATATGGGATGATTATTGGTGTCAATAATGATGTCATACCTTAAATCACATTATTAATATTATGGTTATAAAAATGTTATTTTGTGAACATTGATATAGTATAACAAAATATTTTCCTTGAAATATTTTGAAGTTTGGAAATAAAATAGTATTGATAATAACATTATCATAAAGTAATTATATTAATCATAATTTGTATTTGTGATGGTTGCGAGATATCCAAAATAATGGTGTGATGGTATCATTTTGTATAAAGGAAAATTTAATTTTTCAAAATAATAATGATATTGCTAACTGAAGCAATATTGAGATCTATTGTAATAATTTGTATTGTAAAAAAATTAGGTGTATTGAGATTAATATAAAAGTACTATTGTTATTATTAATATTTGTTCTAATCCTCATGTTCTTAATGTTAGTAGTGAAGCAATGTTGGTATTGAAATCCAAGTTGAGCATTGTCAGTGGAATAGAAAAATATAATTGCATGAACAATTATTATTCCAACAATATCATGAAAGGGGTATATTTTTAAATTTAGCATAAATAAATCATAACAATAATAGTCGATAAGTTATGTGTGATGCATAAATTATTTGCTATTTTTATTTATTTTTCAAATTTATTCTATTCTATTTTGAAATGAATAAGAACTAGTATAGAATTGTTATGTAGTAAAATTATGATTTAAATTATCATCATTGATTCCTTTTTGTAGCAGTTTAGGAAATTGAAATATTATGATTTATATCAAATCATTTGAGACCTCTTGATTGATAAATATTTAGAGAGTATGCTTATGTGGATTCAAATATGTATATGTTGTAAGTGAATTTTATGAGGACACATAGTAAAGGAAATAAATAACTATTTATCTATTTTGTATGTGTAATTTGTAGTTATATATATATGGTTTATTTCTTAGTAAGCTAACACTCATAGTACTTGTTAACAAATGTTTGTCCTATTAGTGTTGATAATGTGTGGCTATAAGAGATATCAAGTTTCCACAGTTCATAATCATGAGTCAATTTTGCTTCTGGTTTTGATTGTGTTTGTGTTTAATGACATCAATGTTTCAAATCACACTCCATGATCCATCATCAGGATGAAAGAGAGCATAAGGAAGAGAAATGATGATGGATCATGGAGTGTGATCCGAAACGTTGATGACATTAAACACAAACACAATCAAAACCAGAAAAAAATTGACTAATGTGTGGTTAGTTGAAGACTATGTGATATACTTCTCTTTAATTATTTTATTTCACATCTCTTGGATCTACCTCCATGTTTTACAAAGTTAAATTTTCAAAGGAGACTCCCAATTCTATTAATTGATCTCTTAGCTACCCACATATGATCATAATTATCATCACTTTGTCTAGGTCGCATACATCACTAGACCTAGATATTGAATGATTTCTCTAGGATTCTAGGATTATAGCTTTGGGAGTCAACATTTCAAAATTAAGCTTGGTAGAAAATCTCTTTTCAATGCATGAAAATTTTATTTTATAAAATTTACTTCTATTTTTTTAAATATTTTTTAAAGAATATTTTATCAACTATGGTGAACTAAGATTGATAAATTGTTGATAAGTGTTCTCAATGTTTCAAACTAGATTTAGTTTATAACACCAATAGCAAAATAAATCATACAAAATAATGGATACACTTATTCATCATTAGTAAATACTTTTATAGATGAAATTAAATAATATATGCTAGTATTTTAAACAAATGCTCACAAAAATTATAATATTGTAAAAAATTTCCTATTACACTTGAAATTCTTGCTCATAAAATATTATTATTATTTTAAGATTCGTAAAAGATGCATTTCATTAATCATTTTCTACTTAAATCATTTATAGACTTAGTTATGTTTAACCTTAATGTACTTAAATATACATCTTGTTTATAACACCAATAGAAAAATAAATCATACAAAATAATGGATACACTTATTCATCATTAGTAAATGCTTTTATAGATGAAATTAAATAATATATAATAGCATTTTAAACAAATACTTAGAAAAATTAACATAATATTGTAAAATGTTTCCTATTACACTTGGAATTCTTGCACATAAAATATTATTATTATTTTTCAAATTTGTAAAAGATGCATTTCATGAATCATTTTCTACCTAAATCATTTATAGGCTTAGTTGAGTTTAACCTTAATTTGCTTAAATATCCATCTTGTAAAAAACATATAAAATCAACAACATATTTATCTAAGCCATCTAAAGATTAAGAAATAAGAGCATTCATGATTTCATATTTTTTCTCACAATATTGTAACTCCTAATTGTATTACAATAATAAAATATACTAAAATATTGTAATGACTATCATATCCTAGTGAAACATATGAGTTTATCATTTACAGGATATTAAAATAATAAAAAATGTCACCAAATTTCTCATGCATATTTTCATATTACTCAAAGATGGAATAGAAGAACATGGAGAATCTTGAATGTTTGAGTAGTTAATCAACTAAAAAGCTATATGGGAATAGCATAGATAGTGATTGGGCTTCTAACAGTGTAATTAGCATAGCTCCATGTTAAGGAACCTGAAAGAAATGTGTTGGTAACAATGGGTCAACCTTTAATTGTAACATTATATGATAGCTTTTGGTTTAGAGAGGAAAATGATAATGTGTTTGGCTCAACTATTACATCTATGCTAGTGGGTGCAAAAACACTAGCCTTATATGTACTTTCTGCAACTCCTACATTAGTAACTGTTCTAGGAAATTCAGCTTGAATAGGTTCTCCTGGGATGGCAACAACCATTATTGAAGGGTAGTTAAGTTGTCTTCCTCCATTTTTAGATGGCTCTATTGAATCACAACTACTAAAGTCTCCAGTCACCAAACATAATGTGGTATCATTGTAACCTTCCCTACAAAGAAAATTGATGTAATCATCTACAGTTACATCATAAACAAGCCCTGGATTAGTGGCCATAATTGGATTAATTTGTCCAACCCCATACCCAAATTCTGCATCTTCATTTCCAGCCAATGTTGGATCCATTACAAATGCTGCATCAAAAGATAAATTGCTCAATATGTAAATTTAGTTAAAAATAGAATTATAAATTTTTCTCATTGTTATAAATATTTTGGGCTAATAAATAAGGTTGTTAAAATAAAATTACCTTTATAAAATTACAAAAAGAGTGATTTCAAATATAGGATCCACATGAAATTGAAAATATATAGTAATGTTTAAAAGTACATATAATGAATATGCTTAATGAGGTGAATAATAAAATACCTGTAGTCATTAGTGCTGACTTGATAGCAGCAGGAGACCAATCATTATGATGTGACTTAACAAACCCTGCAACTCTTGCAGTGTGTGGACATGACATCGATGTTCCAGATATTATATTGAACTCAGGGAATCTTGTCTCTTCTTCATAGTGAGTGAGTCTATTATTTTTGGTCCATGATGCTAGAATGTTTACACCTGGTGCAGTAATATCTGGCTGAATAAAGATAAATATAATATATTAAGAAATTTCCAATGGCATACTTATACTCTATAACTAATTTATATATTTTTGATACTATGTAAAAATGTACATAATATATGAAAATGATAAATTTTGATTCAATTAAAGATATAAAAAAGTGTTATTAGATAATCTTATTTTAAAGCAATGATTGTCCTCTATTATTAACTATAAATCCATAGTTTTCCTACTATATAAGATTTATGAAATATGATTTAGTTTCATATCATAAAAAAGAATATGATTGTATTAAATTTTATTTAATTTCATAATTATATCTACTATTTAGCTATCATCATTTTCCAATTGATAATTAAGATTATTTGTAACACACTAATTTATTTGGAAAAAATAAATAATTCAATATAATACTGTGAAAAACAAATACCTTGAGAATGTCGAAAGTAATTGGATTGTAACCTCTAGATGAGAAGGAAGCCACAATGGGAGCTGGTACTTTGGGAGTTGTAGTTTTTTGAATTTTTGCAATAGGAGAGCTAATGAAATATAATCAACAATAAGAAAATATGATTTACAATGGTTTTCAACACATTTATTTACTTACAATAAAAATATTTACTTAAATAAACTACCTTGTAGAGTTGATGTAAGATAATACAACTTCTGCTTGTTTACTTGATATCGTTGTCGTAGGATTAAAATATGGAAAAGCAGTGTCATTAAATCCATCTTGTATTAAAATGAGACCCGCACCACCAACATCAAAAATAGAGTGATCTGGTGCAGCTAGAGAGGGATAGCAAAGAACTATATTTCCTTTCACTTTTGTGTGGTCTAGAGTATCAAGATGACAAAACCTTAAAAACCATAGAAATAATAAATTGTGAGATTTTTTATAAAAGTATAAATTACAAAAATATTTCTTTTGCAGGGCACAAAAAATCCAAATTATATATAATATTGTGTTGTTGTACTTTAATACTTTTTATGATTTTTTGTTACCTTGAATAACTTGAATTAAAGCCACTAGAAACATTGGCAACATCACCTCCATATACTAAATGATACCATGGTTTCTCCATTGTATATGTGTTTATAGCATTTCCCTATAAACCCCAAAAAAATGAAATTAATCTAGAAGTATCTATATTCTATTATAGAAAAGAAAAATAAAAAAATGGGTGGATGTTTGATAATTACCTATATAGAGATTTTGTTTCCTAAAAGAAGTGTAGAATCCATTTTACGATCAATGGTGCTTGCAGCCACAGTTAGAGACCATGGAGAATAATTGATAACTGTTTCCTTGTCAGGTCCATCATTTCCAGCTGAATTTGATACCAAAATTCCCCTCTTCATTGCATGAAATGATCCAATGGCAATGGAATCTTGAAAGTAGTTGTTCCATGGTAAAAATACACCAAGTGATACAGAAATGATGTCTACACCATCATAGATGGCATCATCAAATGCTGCAAGAATGTCTGCATCCATACATGTGTCACCAAAGCTAGAAAGCCAACAAACCTTATACATAGCGATCCTTGCACCAGGGATCCCACCTCTTGCATCTCCTTGGGCAATTCCATAAAGACTAGCATTTTTTATATAGTTTCCAGCAGCAGTAGAGGAAGTGTGTGTTCCATGGCCTATTCCATCTCTTGGAGATAAAAAAATCCCCTTTAACTATTGGATATGGTAAACTACGATAAAACTTTGCTCCCACTAGTTTCCTGGTGAATTATCCATACTTTTAGCTACATAATTGGTTTAGCAACATGATGAAAAAAAAAAAATTAAATGTAAAGGATTCTATTAAAGACACTATTTTTTTAGATATGTAATAAATAAAATAATTTGATAGTAAAATAAAGTAAAGGACAATAAATTTTGTAATTATATAATACATAAAATAACTCTTATATGAATAAATAAATAAATAAATAAATAATTGACACAACCCTTAGCATGGAAAAAAATACTTTTAGCTACATAATTAGTCTAGCAAGATGAGGAAAAACCTTTTTTTCTTTTTTAAATGTAAAGGCTTCTATTAAAGGCACTATTTTTTTAGATATGTAATAAAATAAAATAATTTGATAGTAAAATAAAGTAAAAGACAATAAATTTTGTAATTATATCATAAATAAAATAACTCAAAATCAAAAATAAAATAACTCTTATATGAATAAATAATAAAATAAAAAATTGACACAAACGTAGGAAAAAATATATTTTGAACTATTTCAATTTTATAATATTGTGATGCAAGATACTAGGATGATATATAACCTTGTACTTTAGTCTTGGTATATTCTAAAATATACAATATTTTTTATATTATTAGATTAACAAATTCATGATATGATATTAGTTGTTATTCTATATGTTTCAATGATTATTTTTTGAAAAACTTAAAAGGTAAATGATAAGGTAGTTTGTAAAAAAATTAATGGTCAAATAATACTAAAATTAATTCATAAAAATCTAACATATATAAATAATTTGAAAGGAATTTCAATTATTTTTCATTTTCATTTATTTTTAATCTATAAATTTGATTTTTAATGATCTCAATTCAATATTTTTAAAACTATTAAATATATTACAAATACACATTTAATATAATATAAATGTATTTAAAATATTTATAATTAAAATAATAAAAACTTCTTAAAACATTTTTTCCCTTTTCATAATCTTCTATCAAATATTTACATTAATTATTATCTTTTTAATTAATATGAAATATTATTATGATTCAAAAAATAGATACAAATATGACTAAAGATATCAAGTTTCCACAATCTATAATGTTCTTTTGCAATGGTTTATGGATTTGATTGTGTGAGAATTTTTGCATCAACGTTTCGAACCACACTCAATGATCCATCATCGGGATGAAAGAAATGAGTTAAACAAATATGACTTGTCATTATATATTAAACATTGAGGCAAAAATTCTCACACAATCAAATCCACAAATCATTACAAAAGAACAAATATGACTATCATAATATATATCAAATATATGAAAGCATTAAATTTAAAAAATATATAAAAATATTTAAAATATAATTAACTAATATAAATATCTTAAATACATCTATCTAAAAATCAAGAAATATAAATTTGATGTCATTTGGAAAATATTATGTTTATTATTAAATATTATTTTATATATATATATATAAATGAATGTCAATTTTTTAAATAAATAAACATTTTTACTAACACACTCACATCATATATCTTATTACCACTATAAAATGCCTCTTCACATTCATTAAAATAGATAAGAATGCAGTCAAGAATCTTTTGACATTGCAATGGCCCAATTTTCTTGTGCTATGATCATTTCTATAATATGTATTGTTCTAATAGCATTTTACTGGACCCAAAAAGATAAGGTATGGAGTATATAATTATAAAAAAATGAGCAGGAAGGAATCTAACTTGTTGCAGGTGGGGAAATCTGATGTTGTTTGGCATCCACCCCTCCATTTGGATGGCACTGGACCAAATCCAGTGTCGTTGAAACTCTCTGATTCTGGCCATATTCCTACAACACCACATCAACATGATAATTAATTAATAATAACTAAAACACTGTAACATGATTCTTTTCAACTCAAAATAGGAAAAATAACTTGTTGAAAAACTATGCAACGTATTCTCAATCAGGAGATTAAACAATTTGGTTTCGATGGTTTCACCTGTGTCCATAACACCAATGATGATGTCGCTTTGATAAGCTAAATTACTGTTTTGTGCAGATGTAGGAAAGCCAATAAAATCCCATGATCTAGTCGTTAAAACTTGTAGTTCCTTGCTCTCAAAAACGGAAACCACACCATCCATTTCTATACATTAATACCATATATATTAAACTCCGGTATGCAACTTCCCATCAATGACTAAAATTAAAATTAAAATTAAAAAATAGGCATTTAAAACTATCTTAATTTTGGCAGAATGTCCTCGAAGAGGAGAGGTGAGATCTGAAGGAATTTTTGCTGGGGCATTCATCTTTCCCCTTCTGGTTTTGTTTTAGCTGCATAAAATTTATTGGGTTCGGTTCTGTTTATGTTTTCTGGACTATTTTGTGGACTTGGTCCTATTAGACTCTGTGGGTGTGCTCCTCTAACATCTTTGTTATTCTTTATTAAATAAAATTATATAAGAAATAGTCAGAAAAAAATAATAATAATTTTGTTTTCACCTGAGAGCTGCTGGACATGGGATGGAGAAATCATAGCAGCAAATCCACCAAAGCTCTTTTGTAATAACTATACTTCAACGATTCTTCCGCTGCCTTCCGGCTTCAGTAATAATATTACAGTTACAGTTACTATGATTACGTAAACATGTTGATCATAGACAAGCTTAAAAAACATACTATAAGTTTTGATTTGTTTAGATGACCTATCTGAAATCACATTAATTTCCCTAATAAGATCTAAGATCTACTTATTAGTGTGATTTCAAATAAACATCCAGAACAAACCAAAAAAATTCAATATAACAATGACTCATTTATTTTGATTAACCCTGGTCAAGCATGACAGTAGATTATAGGTAAGCTATAATAACCTTCCATGCACAGATTCAAGCATATCAAGGTGCATCTCAGCAGCTGTTGTGTAAGAATGTCCACTATGGTGTGATGGAGCGTTGCCCATGTAAATAACATATAGCTAATTTCACACAACCATTGCACAGTCAGTTTGGTGAAAATTTACTTAAACGTAATACTTAGGTTTATAAATCTCGTATAGTAGTGTAAAAAGGAGAAAAATTAAAATATACCTTTGTATCTTCCGCTGAAGACACTGCTATGCAGAACATTTGAGCATGCAGCATTATCATAACGAAAAGACTGGAGAAAAGAAGATAGTTTATACTCGGGGCGGCCATTGCAGTTGCTGTGCTTATCATTACAAAAAAACTCACACAAAACTAAGATGAATGAATCCCTTTTTATAGAGGCCGTTGATGCCGCTCGACTAAAGTGATCCGAACCCACGACCGCATGTGTTGGGACGGAAATTCTATCTCGCTATTGAGATAACTCTGTTTTCTATTTTGTGTCGATGATCTTGAGAAACCTGTTCATTATATGTGTAAAATAAATGCCAGAGATTAGAGGATTGTAGGAAATGGAGTCCGGCAGGATCAGGCGGATATGACAATATATATGGCAAAAGTTCTGAACGAGAAGTGGAAAAGGCAAGGTAAAATCGATGATAATAAGAATATAAGAAACAAAAGTTCATTATTATATGTCATCTCTTTCTTCTGTAATTTAAATAATTGTGTGTATTATTTTATTCGATATTTTGGATCATATTTAATGATTAATCATTAAGAACAGGATAATAAAGGATTAGGTTGTAACTTTAATTTCAAATCATTAATCTTTTGAAGTAAGTTATTAGGATCTAGTATCTTATAATCAATCTCATATGAGACACTTATCACAAACTTCTTTTAGAAACCACTTCAACATAGACCATGTTGCTTCATGAAACTTGGTATAAGATAAGATAATGTCATACAAATATGTCCTACAATGATAGTATTCGAGATTGATGAGATCTGAGAGATACTGCACTTCATTGTTTGTTAAGTTTGAGAATGGTTGCATTGAGAATTATAGTTTATTGTTCTTTGAGGGAAGTGGTTAATAACCTTAGCCTATCTTAATAACAAATCAAACCCGTACCATATTGATACATTTTTGTAGACAAATCAAGCAAGTAATCAATGCCTTATGATGTTGATGGTGCTTTCAAATATAGGTGATTGATTATGATTTCAAATGATCTTGTTATTCTATATGATTCTCACATCCTTTCATAATGACATGGTAATTTCTATATTCAATAGATGTCCCTAGTCCCTCAACTTGAGGCATTTGGTAAGTTGGCCAATGAGATATTGGCTATTTTTTGAAAAGGTCTCCTTGGAAGTAAATGACATGAAATTTGATTTAGTTGAGATACGCCACATTGTTTGGCTAGTACATAGATAAGACAATGCAATGTAGCCCATTATATTATGGGAAGAGATCTAAAGAGTAGACTAGTCCTTACCAAGGAAATTGATACAAAAATTTAGATAATAAGACTAGGTGTGGGGTCTATTCATATGTCGAACAAGGGTAAAAGTACAAAGTTGTGTCACACTTTTATAAAGGAAATGGCCAACATTGATCCAACTTTTAAAATTGAATCACTAAAAAGTGATACATATGTTTGCATTTTGAAATGATGTAAATTAATAAAATATTTATTTTTTATTATATTTTATGATTGTATTTTTTAAAAAAAATTAAAAAATTATTTGAATATAGTTTATTATAAATTAACACTATAATTTAGTTGTTGATAAAATGTTGAAAAATGAGGTTATATGAGACGTCAATCTTTATATAGTAAATTTTATTTTTCTTCTGTCAATTTTTTTGAGTGTATTTATAACTTGAAGCTTTAGGAATGGATATATTTTTTTCCAATTTTCATAAATATATATTTTTGAATAAATATTAAAATGTGCACATATTCAAACTCACTTGTTTCTAGTTGAAGTCAATTTTCATATTAATCATTTATCTAAAATAGAAAAAAATTATACCATCTTGATATAGATTCTTGTATCTAGGGCATCATATTTTTTTCAATTTTTTTAATAAGTTTTACTATTTTTCCTTGAGATGGTAAGTTTTACTATGTATATATATATTTTTGAAATAATTTTAATTTTTTGGTAAATTGAACTCAACGTGGTTCTAAATATGCATTTAGCCAACAATTTTAGTTGGAAAAGTTGTGGACACATATAACTTAGCTAGAATGAATCTTACAAGATAATATGTTTGACCAAAATTAATTTCTAGTTAAAAATACTTAAAATGACTTGTGCTAATAAGTTGGTTGAAAGTGTGACACAGCTTTGCACTGATACCCACAAGTTTACTTGAGCATGATGAAAATATATTTTATAATAATACCTAATGTAAAAGAATTGTGTATGACCAATAAGCAGCCCTTTCTCTATTATGAATTTTTTAATTAAAAGAACCACCTTCCAATTTGAAAGCTATTTAAATTGGCCACCAATTGTAATTAATGCCTTGCCATGATAGGTACATGGTAGCATGTATTTTTTAACCTTTCCTAGGTATTTTTTAGGAGGGTGATAAGTTTGGTTCCCAAATTAAAGATTTGAACAATAAATTTAAGAGTAAATCTAAGAGCTAGGTGTAGAATTCAAGAGGAACCATTTGGTTGCTAAACTAGTTTGAGCGGGAAATTTTAATTGATTTGGAGAGGGAAAATATCTAGAATATCCCTAGTGGCAATATTTATGGATTTTTGGGGTTGTATCAGTGTGGAATGAGAGGATTATAGGAGGGGGAAAAAACAATAACCTACCCTTTAATGAAAATGTGGAGTGTTATTTTACAAGCTATAGGCCAAGAAATAAGGATGCTTGGTGAAGAAGATGCATCCTGAGGAAAAAGTATAGAGACTAACAACCCATAATGAATGAGGAGATGTATTAATGTCAATGGAAAAACAAACAAAGGGGCATGAGGAGTAAAGGGGTGACGTCATAAAAGAGAGGATAGAAGAAGATGCATGATAGATTTGAGAAATGCATAAAGGCTTCAAAATGAGAAAAATACATAGGCCAAGAAATAATTTTAAATAGAAGGTGGGTATATTATTTAAAGAGAAAGAGACTTTGGAGAAGAGAAAGATGAGAAACATGTAAGATGTGGACACCTAAATTATAATACCTTACAACATTTCATTATATTCTTACTCTAGTCATTAATTAATTAAATAAAATTTATTTATTTAATTAATTTAACATTCACCTTTACCCCCCACCTTAATTAAATAAATTTATATTTATTTAATTAAGTCAACCTTATTCCAAATATAGTTTAACTAAATCAAATAATTAATACCTAATTAATTAACTGATGTATGCTAATTAATCCCTAATCTTGTGCACATGTGAAAAGATTTCCTTTTTCAATAAATCCTAATTTTAAACTCCCCAATTCCTTTGAAGTGTTCAACAAGATCAATCTTGCCTTTGTAAAGTCAAATTGTGCCTTTGTAATGTCATTTTTTTCCCTCCCAAGATACCTTTTGTAACTCCTCCCACAAAATATTATCCCAATACCTTTTCCTATGTCCAATCTCCATCATTGATCTCCTAGCCACCTTTTCACATCAATCCCCTCTTGGCATTTTTCCAATCCCATTTTCTTGAGAGCTTTGATTAATTTGATATTTTAATTTCACCACCTAGCTCTTGTCTACAACTTTAATCCAAATCTTAATCCTCATTCAATATCAACTATCCATCAACCAATGGATACAGTCCCTTGATTTCTAACTTAAAAAATCTATAAATGAGAGTTCTCTCACCCAATTTGGGAACCTTTCGTCCATCATACTATTATATTGTCCATTTGATCACTCAATCATCTCTATCATAACATCATCCTCCTAGTTTGATTAGAAACCACATTAATCTATTAGCATATCACACATGTGCTTTCTAAGGTTTACATGTATTTGGTTTTATTTGGTCTCTATTTGATGTTAATTTTTATTTTTTTATTTGCATGCAATTAATTTTGATGAACCTAGTGTCAATTGATACTTCTAACATGTGTACATGTGAGTTTTTTGTGAGTTGGATCTTTTAGGTGAATACTTTTTTGAGAGAGATCTTGGAGATATTTTTTTTATAGGAGTGGTGTATCATGAAATTAGCCTCATGGTTGCATCAATGAGGGTCAAGAGATGACTTTCGATATATAATTTTCTATATTTTTGATATAGTGAAATTTAGCAAAAGAAATTTAGGGCCCCTAGTATGTAATTCCATATGGTCATATGAAATTCCATACCACTATACCATATTAAAGTGAGCATCTATTTTCTATTGCAAATCACTACAAAGGTATATACACATACATCAAGATATATACATTGTTTGAATGAGTATATATTCATCTCAATATACACATAGCTTTGAGGTACACATCATTGGTATATATACATAATAAATCTTCCCAACATAACTATATCTAAATAAAATTCTATCACTATCATAAGTATATACATAGTCAATTAAGGATATTGTGTGGTAAGATATTCAATGTGTATTGGCTTAGGGTTTGTGTTTTACACATCAAGATTTAGTGTATATATCACATTTGAGGAAGTCATGGCTTGTGTACATCACCATAGGGTTTTAAACCCATAATGTATATACAATGTATGGGGCTTTTAAAACCCCTATGCATACCACCATAGGCTTAAAACCTATGGAGTATAACATAGTCAATGTTTTATATAATTGTCATATAATTTTTTAAAAATCTGCTTAAAATTATATTCTAATTTTAAAATTTTAATTGTTTCTTTAACTTTATTTTATTTTTTAACATTCATGGGGCCCTCGATCATATGGGAGACTAGAATCCCTACTTCTAAATAGTTCCTACCCTACTTGTAGTGATTTGTAGCTCATGATCAAGTGAGGGAAAAGAAAGTGTCTAACACCTATCTATCGACCTCTAGTCACCTAGGTGACCAAGCAATATATAACTAGTGGCGAAATAGATCCTCCCCCTCCTCTATGCACCTTTTAAATGACTTGTTTACAAAAATGAGAATAATTTTCCACCTACTAAAAGGATTTTCAATTTCTTATAGGCATTAGAAAGCTAGTTTGGAGCTCTATATTGTAGATCAAGATCTTTTTCTATATTTTCCACCAATAATAGGGTACATTCTCATTTAAATTTTTACTTTATTTTAAAACATTAAATGCTCATAATTTTTGTATAAAATAATTTATTAGTAATTAAAAAAATATTTGAAAATTATGAAATATTCAATGGTACTATTTTTTTTATTAGAATATATTTTTTTGGCATGGATCAAACATCAGGGTAGATAATTAAACCTACACATCATGTGTGATATAAGAAATTACATGTTTCATAACACACTGTATTTATCAAACTCCACATCACAACGTACTCAACCCCTTGTGGTTTTTAAGTATGTATATGTAAGTGTGCATTACAAATAGCAAGAGCGCCAATTTCTTGCCATTAATTGCAATAATGAATAAACTTGTTGACAGTGGTGAACATTATGTAGTGCAAGTTGTAAAACACAATGTGTTTTGAAGCCTGGCTTAAATTATACCCAAGCTTTGTCATGAAATGCAAATATTAAAATGTATAGATGGGGTTCTATTTTATCAAATAGCACATTTCTCATTAAAGGCAACCTCTATTAGTCGCCAATACATAGTGTACTTCATAGTACACACTTCACAGTGCAACGAGATAATTGCCAAGAGTTTATATAGTTAAAAAAAATTGTGTTTTTAAAGATCCAAAATGGGCAACAAGTAATACTCATATAATTTGTAAAGAGGCTTCTACATTGCAAAACACATTGTGTTTACAAAACAACAATTCCCAATACAAAATTTGGGAAGCCTAATGGCCATTTGTGTGTTATTATGGCGTCACCTTAGCATTTTGTATGGTATATTATACTAAGTAAAAATAATAACAATAACAATGTTCCTTAATCACAACCTTATGAAGTTACCCAACTATGCAAAGATGCTTCACAATTGAACAAAGGTACATAATTTAAATGGAGAATTACTCTAATGTAAATTGATAAATATTATGTTCTTTTACAAATATATTAGATCTAATTACAAAGGATCCAAAGGTTCCTATTCTATTTTTGGAGATAAATCATATTGATGTAGTGTTGGAGAAATCATACTAAAATTATCCATCAACAATTCAATTTGTTCAAACCAAGAGTTGTAGCCACTTGTATTCAATCTTGGTGATGTCATTAGGTGGTGGGATCACAATAAGACACAACCATATATATTTTATATACATTTTTTTGGAAAATTCTACATCATGAGATGAATAATTGAAGGTGTATTTAGCAAGGGAAATTTGATTCATGCTCTTTTCAAAATAAAATTTCTTGAATTTACCAAGAATCATAAACAATCAATTTTAATATAAATGTAGAGTATTTTATATAAATATTTTACATGATTTGATTATGACAATCAATGACTTAACTTGTATTCTATAGATTTTCACACTCATTCATTGACATTTATATGACACATTGGCACAATGCAAAGCTTCTAGTTGGAAAATCAATATCATATGAGTACAATTACTTGTGAGACCACATGTACTTTATATTAGTGATGATAAAGAGAACAATAAATACTTCATGCAACATCTCTTTCAACCATTCTATATCACTCTTTTTAGAAAATATGTAAAAAAAAAATTAATTAATTCATTAGATGAGTCTGCCTTACAATTCAAATTTCCTTACATTTTTTCTCCACTTTGTTGATTTGATTGAGCTAGAAACAAGTCTCAAATTTTGATATTTTAGTGATGTTCATGGGAACATTAATGCAAGATATTATATAAATTATGCAATTAGAAAACACAAATCAATTATGAGGGGGATAATTAAAATGATGTAGTATCATCATCCAATGGTGTTTTGAGCATTTCCCATGTAATACTCACACTTCAAGGATGAAACATCTTTCACATAAAATTTTGGGATATAATAGGCACATAATAATGTAACATTTATTTTATTTAAATTAAACTACAAATTGTTTGCATTCCCCATAGAAAGCATCTCATCTATAAATAAATCAGAACTTCTAAATGCAAAATAATTTATGTAAATTTAACTATCCAGTACACTTGCAATTCAAGCTATGAGAGCTAGAATCACCTGTATTTAGTGAAAAAGCATCATGTCTCCTAAAGTTTCCTTCTCAATCCAACCACCCTTGTTTTATTCAATTTTGTTTCCTTGCCTATATCAACCACTTGGAAGGAAGACAAGTATTAGGGATAGATTAAATTAGAAAATTAATGACATTTGGTGCTACAAAGAATCCATTTTATTTAAAATTTCACCAATATTGGATTATATGTTGTGTTGACTGCAATATGTCAGCTTCTACAGACAATAAACAAACATATTAAACTATACAATGGGAATTTAATTTCCAATTTAACCTATTGCTAACAACTATAATATATATATATAATTGTATCTGCCATTTTGCCATTCTGTTGGAACTATGAAGAATTGAATGTCCATTCAGATATATGAAAAACTCATCTCTCCTAGCATATTTTTTCTAATTTATTTTCTTGTATTGGTAGTAAAGGGTAGAAGCTAATCTCTTGAAAAAACCACATGTCTTAGACATGATAACATAACACCCCATCCTCTGTAGGGTCACATCATTGCAAGATAAGACTAACAGACAGAAACTAACAGACATTTAGGCACATGTCATTAGTGAGTGTCATCACCTATCCTTATACCACAAAAAAAACATGTTTAAATATGTTTTTCTATCTTATCATGCCTTTGAAATGCTTTTTTTTAAAGATAATAGCCACATTCATAATAAAGATAATTAAATTTTGAAAAATGCATTGTGTATTGCCACATGCAATTTTCTATACCAATCCTTTTCAAAGGCACAAATTGATATCTAAAACTACAAAATTTTCTATAGTAATGATTGATCTATTAGTTCTTTTTTTAGTTCCATTATAGTCTCCAAAACCCCAAAAAGATACATGTGTCACATTATCACAAGAAGTTTAATAATCTTGAATAATCCAAATGGAAGATGTAGATGTTATGGTTAGTTCACTATACTTGCATGTGTTGAATGAAGATAACCATCCATCATCGTACACAAAAATCACAAAACATGGCCCATATTATCATAAATAGAATTTTGTAGGTCAAGTAGAACAAAGAATCAATGACAGTGTACTTGGACTTGTATAGTGCATCAATAAAAGCATATGATAGAGACCATAACTTGCAATAATCAATAAGGGAAAATAAAATAGAAAAGAAGGGTACCAAGTACCACTGTCAAAAAAAAAATTATATCTTGTCTCTCAATGAACACCTAAATGATGAATATTGGTAGATCATAAAGTTCTATTATTCAATGATATTGTAAACTGAACCATTACTTGTACAGACGAATGAAATAATATACATTATTGCAAGACACATTGGTTACAAATGATGTGGTGCATCAATTATGCAAGAATAAAGGTTAATAAGTCAAGGAAAACCTTGGTGATCACCTTGATTGATCAAAAAAGAGTGGCTATTCTCCATACAAGAACATATTTCATAGACATGATAACATACAAAAATGCATAAAAACAAACATAACATGATGGGATGGTGTAGTGTGGGGAATGCCAAGATGGGGGATAAAATTGATGAAATTGGCAGATGGGAGGAAACTTATGACAATGGAAACAAGGAAATAATGGCACCATTTGGTTGTGTTTCTCGTGTTTTTCTAGTAGTTAGTGTTGTGATCAAGAGTTTCACCATAAAAGTCATCAGCATGGTGGCTTGCACAAGAAGATATCTTTGTCACTGAGTTTTGTGCACCTGCAGCCATTGGATGTTGACATGAGTAAGACCTGCATTCTAAATTGTAATAAGTATTGTTTTTCAAGAAGATGTGTTCAAATATGATATTGCACAAAATAATTGCAGGTTGGAAAACACTTTGTGTTGTTATTTTTTTCATTTTGCATGTTGAAAGCTATAGGTTGGAGAGGATAGGGTGGAGTTGTAGTTGGGGGATACATAAAACTAACCAAATTCACATAAGGGGTGACTAACCAATTGGGTTGTTACATGTAGATATTTTTACAACAGCATGTCGATTATAGATTTAATAACACCAAGTGTTTTGAAACTTGTAATTTTACAAAATAGTATGAATGTAATCAAAACCTTTTCTAATTAACACAGTAACAACCCAATTAGTTTTTCACCCCCTAGCTCAATTTGGTTAGACACCTGATGTTCTACAACATGCAACTATATATAGACAATATGAATGTAATGAAAACCTTTTATTTTGTACATAGTAAGAATATAATGAAGTTCAACTTCAAAATTTATAACAACTCTTAGTTATAGTAATAATGTATTTCAACTTCTTCATATGATTGAAACATAAAAAGTATGATAGATCAAAATATAGTTGTTGGTTAGAATAGTGTTCTTTAGGATATTTTAGGTTGTAGCTTGAAATATATATGTACCATCCACATTTCAAAACTCAAGGCAACAGGTGCTAGAATGCATGGAATGAAAAAGGAATTTTCTCTAAAAACACTTCAACAGAAGCAAACCAAAGTGAATGAGATGGATAAAAGATAATGTATTGACTAAAGAGATTTTTCTTGCTCTTGAGAAGTTGATGAAGGAACATGTGTAGTATGTGCATTGGGAAAATGGTCATGTAGAACTGGATGTAGTAGGTACTAGAATGCATGGAATGAAAAAGGAATCTCCTCTGAAAACACTTGAAAAGAAGCAAACCAAAGTGAATGAGATAGATAATGTATTAAGTGAAGAGATTGTTATTGCTCTTATGAAGTTGAGGAAGGTGTGTATGCAGTATGTGGAATTGGAAAATAGAAATGCAGAAGTGGATAAACTCAAGAGGTTTTGTATTGCACATGAATTTGTGTAGTCAAAGAAAGTGAGAGATGATGTGATAAGTGCATTTGAACAAATTAATTCAAAGATTTTTGAACATAAGAATTCCATGGAACACATAGAATTAGAAATAGATGAAAAGGAGAAGGAAATGTCAGATGTCAATGAAGAAAAGAGAATCAGTTAGTGGAGATATGAAATTCTTATGTGAAAACGTAGACAAGTTTTGTAAACAACTTATTAAAAATAAACATCTACATTCTATAATAATAAAGAAACTCTCAAAGCTAAGAAAAAAGCGACTACAAAGCTACATAAAAGTATTGAATGTACATTGAAAACTCTATCCAAGAAATGGATGGTGTTGTCCTAAGGGATCATGAGGGAGCAATTGCTCCAAATCTTAAAGTAAAAGATACGAAAAAGAAGTTAGAAGATCATGAAAAGTAATACTGGGGGGTGTTAACAGGTAAGAGCAGTGGGGATGAGGAAAAATGTGTGGATGGTCAACTTTCAGATGCAAAAGAAATAGTTGGTAGTGCTGAAAATGAAGCAAAACAATAGAAGACTACAATTAATCACTTAGAAAAGGAATTAAAAGATAAGAAGAAGATTTTATTGACAAAAGAAAAGGAGATTAATTAATGTTGTTGAGAGAGAGTTGCAATCTAAAAGAGAGGAAGTTGATGAAATAAAGACAACAATGGATGGTGTTGCTTATGAAGGCTGATATCACACACCTCGAGGCTCATTTACTAAATGTTCAACTTACCAATAACGATCCTATAAGGTATATTCAAAGATCAAAAGTGAAATGTGCGGTTGCACAACTTTTAAAAGTTTAAATTATATGAATGGTAAATATTGAAGGTGCCTTTTGTAACACTCTTGGAGTAGAAATAACAAAAGGTTTTAATTACATTAATACTATTTTGCAAAATTGTAGGTTTGAAAACCCTGGGTGCTTTAAAACCTACAACCCACATACTATTGGAAAACTCTCTACACGTAACAACCCATTTGGTTATTCACCCCTCTGCTTAATTATGTTAGAATGAGTCAAATAAAAAAGGAATCTGCTTTAAAAACACTTGAAAAGAAGTAGACCAAAGTGAATGAGAGAGATAAATTATTGACTAAAGAGATTGTTCCTGCTCTTGAGAAGTTGAGGAAGGTGTTTTTGTAGTATGTGCAATGGGAAAATGGAAATGAAAAATTGGATAAACTCAAGAGGTTTTGTATTGCACATGAATTTCTCCAGGAAAAAAAGTGAGAGATGATGTTATAGGTGGAGTTGAATAAATGAATTCAAAGTTTCTTGAACTTAAGAAATCCATGCAACAAATACAACTAGAAATAGAGGATAAGGAAAAGGAGAATCAATGGGGTGGAGAAAAGGAGAATCAATGGGATGGAGAAAGGGAGAATCAATGGGGTGGAGACATGAAAGTAAATGGGGTGGAGACATGAAAGTCATATCTAAAAAGGTAGACAATTTTTGTAAAAAAGTTTTTCAAAGAAACATCAATGGGGTGGAGACATGAAAGTCATTACTAAAAAGCGTTGAAAATGAGAATCAACCGGATGGAGACATGAAAGTCATATCTAAAAAGGTAGACAAGTTTTGTAAAGAAGTTGTTCAAAGAAACATCATCATTCTCTAATCATAAAAATATTCTCAATATTGAGCAAAAAGTAGATGCAAAGCAACATAAAAGTATTCAATACATTCAAAACTCTATCCAATTCAGTATATGCATGTAGAGGGTCTTACAACAGTATGTGGGTTGCACGTTTCATAATACCTAGTGTTTTCCAACATGCAATTATATATAGATAGCATGATTGTAATGAAAAGCTTCAGTTTTCTAGATAGTAAGAATGTAGTGGAGTTCACCTTCACAATTTATAGCAACTCTTACTTAGACTAAAACATGCATTTCAATTTTTTCACGTGATTGAAAAATAAATTTGTTGAAGAAATCCTAGAACATGAATTAGACTATCAAACACATGAATTGTAATTCAATCAACCTATTATTATTAGGCAGGCAAGGGTATCCTTATAAAGGATAAATATCCAAGTAGGAGGTGTTGAGGTGTTTCAACACCTCAACAATCTAAAAACTAGCTAATGAAAATATTAAGAAAATATTAGGAAAATATCTAGTCTATGTCAATGAGTCATACAACAATAAATGCCTAAGTAGGCTTACGTCAACCTATGTGTAAGCAAGTATTAATGTATACATTGACACCCCCCTTAAGCATAAAGTAGGTGGGCATGGATAAAATGGGTCCTGACTACTAGCCTGGTGAGGTATCCATGCACAAAGTAATCTCTCATGAAGTGAAGGAAAGTAGAAAACCCTGTGGGAAAAAACTACCCTCCAAAAGAGAGAAAAGACGCATGAAAATTATACATGTGAAGAAGTACTACTTCTTTCACTAAGTACAATATATGATTTCCTCCATAAGAGAGAAAATGATAGGAGGTCTATGAGACCCCCCCCCCATAAAACATGTCTTGCTACATTAAAGTTGGATAGTGAACAGAAGATGCAGATGTAGTTCCAAGAATGCTTCACAATGTTCCTTCCCTTGGGAAGAAATGAAACCAACTGAAAATGCAGGATATCTTCCCATGTGAGAAGATGTATGTATGATCTTGAATAGAGCTTAAGCTTATCCAAGAATTATAATGATGGTGCCCATGATTTCTTTGAATGTTGCTCAGGAATCTCCAAGCCAATGCTAATATGTGACGAATACTAATGGAATGAATCAAGTATCATAGAAGATTCTATAATAGGGACCACAAGAACCATAGATGTATGGGGATAATTGGAACCATAAGAATATGATACTATCGCTATAGAAGCCGATGTAGGTGAAGGAAGAGAAATAATATCTGAAGAAGACAGGCTGATGCAACTTTATTGAAGTTGTCAAAAACAAGAAGACTAATATCCTCAATGTGTGCTTCCATGTCAGCAATGCGAGACTCTATGAAAAGACATGAAATGTCAGGTAGATATGCATCCCAATCAGAAATGCTAGGAAGACTAATATCTTGTTGCAAAGAAGTGCTAGAAGCTCTCAAAGAAATGACTCTGAAATCCAATGAAGCAACAGGAGGAGGTGGATGAATGATGATTTCCTCTATGTCAATTGGATGCTTTGTATCTAAATCATGATGTAGGATGTGAGTTTTGATCATAGCAGGATCATGCAGGAAGGGAGAAACATTGGATTCTCCATATATTTCCCAAATTTTGATCCATAATGCATGTAGACATTCAATATTCATGATGGCATACAAAGAGTCATCTGGAATATGTAAACCAACTAATCCATGAATATGATCATGAATATTAAACCATTTATCCTTCTGAGACTGTTTACCTAGTTCAGGGATAAGTCCATACAGATATGGCATGAAATTATGGAACCTGAGATGTTTCAAGATTCCTTCACACCAAGACTTATAGTTTCTTGGTTTTAGGTTGATTACAGATGAATGGGTTTCATATCCCACCACTACAAATAGGTTAATTCCTTTAGACAAAAGAAAATCAACACATTAAAAACCCCACAGTTTTGATGACCCCCCTTTTTTTTAATATTTTTTATTTCCCCTTTGTTTGGCACTTTATTTTAGTGCATATATTTGCATACAACAATGATGATTTAAAAAGGCACTTTATATTTAGTGTGAAATCACCATCATTAAATAGAGTTTGAAAATATAATTTCAATCTATTGCAAATTTACACCAATAAAACTTTGCATTTACAAAATTGAGAAAATAAAATATTTTAAAAGAAAGCTAAGAGAGGACTTTAGAGGAAAACTAACCCCTCATGGCTGGAAAGAATTAGGAGCTAAACACTCCATATGACCCATTTTTCCAGATTCATTGCAAAAGATTGACTTTTCTTTTACAAATTTTTAACTAAGGCAAAATGTAAGAGGTCACCCCCTTAAATTACAAACTCTTGTGGTTGATCAAAACCACTATGTTAATGTGGATATTTGAAATAAACCATGAAAGTTAAATAACCACTAGTGGCTAGTACAAAAGCTTGATTTCTTTACAAATGAAAGAAAGGGAAAAAGTGGGCATTAGACCTTTTTACTTGGTCACATAGGATATAACTTCTTCAAGCAAAGAACTTCACGCCTCCTCCACCTATGCATAACAAATCTCAAATGCCAAGTACAAAATCTGCACGCAAGTGGTGAGATCCTTGAGCGGGTGTGAAGGGAGTTGTGAACTTGAGTAGGCCGCATGGGAGTGCAAACAAAAAGGCATGAGTTGGTGAAGGGAATTGTCCTTAGATGAAGAAACCATGTACAGTTCTGATCATGCCAAGTGGAGATAGAGTCCTTTGGACTTTGTGATCTAATATCACACTGCTCATTTAGCCCTCATTTCATTGGCATTTATGACATCACTCCATAGAAGGAAGATATCCACAGAGCACAACAAATGTCATGCCTATGAGGTTTGTCTGAAGGTATTCCCAGCCGCCCAACTGATAATTGGTCTACCTCCACACAAATCAAACACCAACCTCCTACAATCCCTAATGTAGAACCCCCAAATCGTGCTAGCAAATCCAAACTTTGGGATGTTGAGATAGTTGTATACAACTACAACTTTACTTTCACTTATCTCTAGTGACAACTATGAGGAGGAGGGCATGCTTGTTTGACTGAATCAATGGCAACAATCTACCAGTTTAAGAGGTTATGCTTCATAAATTTCTATGGCAACATAATATTCCAAAGAATGTGGTATTTTGAGAGCAAGTGTTTATGATGCAGTCGAGGTTGTCCATCAAAGTGCTTCCACAGTTGTTGAAAAATAAAAGGTTGATTATGTATGAGGAAAGTGATATCAAGATCATACGTGAAGGATACAATTCTTAAAGTTGTTTCGATTAAGCAGACGTCTCAGTCTGCAGAAGATGTCAGTATTTTTTTTTGGTTAGCTATTTTGAAGTTGTCTTAGATCATGAAGTTGTAGAAAGTTTGAGGACATAAGTCTCTAGAGAGAGTTAGATTGAGAGCATATATAAAGTTTGTAGAACAAAGCAAGGAGAGGTGTTGACAAGGAGATAAAAAATTAGAGGAGGATATCAGTTGTCTGAGTTTCAAGTGTGCATTTGTCTATAGAGCATGAAAGAACCTTCAAATCTCAAAGATAGAAAACAAGCACATAGAATGCAAAACTCAACCTGTTATTATTAGACAGTCAAGGATCTACTTATAAAGGAGAAATATCCAAGAGCTGGACAAAATATCAGGAAAAATATCAGGAGGGAAAATAGAGAATGGTTAATGCACACCAAATTCCAACGCAGCTGTGAGAAACCAAACACATGTTTTGTGAGGTCAAGGCCTTCAAAACTACAACCTCTATGTAGCATCCAAGTTCAACGTAGGTCTACACAAATTTCCTATGGCCTGCATAATGGATACGGGTTTGACAGGAGGTATCTTCCCATGTTTGGCATCCCAAACATTCTTCCTACAAAGACAACTGCAGTTACCAACGTGGGGCGTGGTCTTTGGCGTCAACGCAGGAGGTGGATATGTGTGGATTTTGGTCTTCTTCTGTGAGCTGGGAGTCTTCTCCTACGAACCGGGCAAGTCAAACCCTGCTGCCAACCTCCCTCATGCCTGGCACTCAATATACAGGCTGATAGAGCCTTTGTGTGAGGTGTGGCCTTTTTTGACTTCGACGCCAATAGAGATAGTGAGAATAGAGGCCAACATGGTCAAAACGATGGCCCAGCAAGGCAATACGACCCTCAAAGTAAAAAACGCAGCTGCAAACAGTGATATGGCTCTGTCAAACAGAATCATGCCTCCTTTCACAAATATTTTTCTTTTCACATAGATTTGAAACACCAAATATCAGAAGATTTTTCCTAGGTCAAACGCCTTTCTTGTGTAAGGTTGAATGTTGATGGCGCAATCTAGTGACTTTATTTGGCAAAAACGTGGCCTCCAAATTGCAGATCGACCCCCAAAATAGTGAAGTACACCCCCAAAAAGAAGCCCTCTTCAACAAGGGACAACTAACTAGATTGAAAATCGGGACTTGCAGGTCCTCTACCAGTGAATTGGCCTCTTGATGCCTCCTTTCAACCACAGATTCAGTCTGCCTCTTCATAGGAAAAACGCCTTCCTCTCAATACACAATCGTGCCCCTCTTAGTGATAAATTATGGTAGAGTAAAGATGCATTCACTTCTAACTTGAATCTATCTATGAAAGGCTCTGATACCATGAAAAAATACTAGAACATGATTAGACTATCAAACACATAAATTGTAATTCAATCAACCTTTTATTATTAGACAGTCAAGGGTCTCCTTATAAAGGAGAAATATCTAAGTAGGAGGTGTTGAGGTGTTTCAACACCTCAACAGTCTAAAAACTAGCTAATGAAAATATCAGGAAAATATCTAGAAAATATCTAGTCTATGTCAATGAGTCATACAACAATAAATGCCTAAGTAGGCTTAGGTCAACCTATGTGTAAGCAAGCATTAATGAATACACTAACATTTGTAATATAATTGCAAGTTGGAAAACACATTTTAGGTTGCCATTTGTTTCATTATGTACGTTTAAAGCTAAGTGGTGGAGAGCATGGGGAGGAGTTGTAGGTGGGGGATACATAAAACTAACCAAATTGAGTTGAGGGGTGACTAACCAATTGGGTTGTTACGTGTAGAGGGTTTTTCAATATTATGTGGGTTGTAGGTTTTATAACAACCAATTTTTTCCAATTTCATTATATTCTTGTTATCTACAAAACAAAAGGTTCTCAAGACAATCACAAACATACCAAATTGAGGTGAGGGGTGACTAACTAGCTGGGTTGTTACTTGTAAAAGGTTTTAAAACATCATGTAGTTTGCAAGTTTCATAACACCCAGCTTTTTGCAACCTGGAATTTTATAAAATAGTATGAATGTTTTGAAAACCTTTTGTTATTTAGACAATACGAATGTAATGAAAGGTACCTTCAAAATTTATAACAAGTCTTAGGTAGAGTAAAAATTGTGTTTCAACTTCTTCATATGATCCAAATATACATGCACAGTATAACTGCAGGTTGAAAAACACAGTGGGTGGTGAGTACATGATTTATGAACCTCCAACCCACACAATGTTGTAAAACCTTCTACACACTAAAACCAAATGAAAACCCCCTTCCCAAAGAAAACCCTTGGAAACCCGTTAATGGATACCCCTTTTTCATAATGAACACCCATTCAATTCTTCACAGTCCCTAGGCAGGATAGAAAAATGACATATTTTTGGCAAATATACATACCTACTAGCTAGTTGTTCGCACCTGTCACATGTGCTTTGGTAGGGAGAATGGGCACTCTGCTTCGGTCTCCAAACACTTGCAACTCCCTTCCGAACTCCCCAATAACCTTCAAAATACAAATGTCAAAAATGGCAACATTATGGGTTTTATGTGGCTTTCAAAACATATATCATTTAATTGCAAAACCCACGTGTTTTCCAACCTAGTTATATATTCTACGTTGTTTTTGGATTCTATATTTCAATTGCAGAAATTAAATGCAAGTTGGATTTCCACAGTGGGTTCACCATATTTCATTCTACTTCCTAAAAAAGTTCTAACGTGAACATTAAAATCATAAAATTAAAAAACCCTCAACTAAAAAGCACGTAAACAACTCTGCATATCAAATGAAAACCCCCTTTCACAAGGAAAACCTTTGGAAACTTGTTAATGAATACCCCTTTTCCCAACAAATACTCATTCAATTCTTCACCATCCCTCGGAAAAATAACAAAAAAAGCATATATTTTTGGCAGATATACATACCTACTAACTAGCTGCCCCGCCTATCCATCACATGTGTTTTTGTAGGGAGAATAGCCACCCTGCTTCGGCCTTTGAACACCTACAACTCCCTTCAAAGCTCCCCAACAACCTGCAAAATGTGAATGTCCAAAATGGCAACGTTTTGGGTTTTTTGGGCTTTCCAAAATTATAATTTTAGAACTGTTGGTGGTGCCACGTTTTTCCAATGTACACTAACAACACTGCCTAAATATCTGTCAGCATCCGTCCATCAGTCTTATCTCATAATCATGCGATCCTTTAGAGGAAGGGATGTTATGTTATCATGTCTAAGACATGTGGTTTTGTCGGGAGCTAATCTCCCCCTTATTAGTGGGTTAAAGGATGATGAGGTCACATACCAATGAAATAGAGAACCTTCGAACGTACAGTAAAAAATTAACTAATTAAAGCGGTTTGTATAATGAAAAGGCCTGCGTTGTCAGTTCACAAATATGTTTGTCCAAGCATTGTACGCCAAGGAATAAGTTCTTGGAATGAAACCTAATGCATGGCCAAGCTTTCAATCCATAAAATTTATTTCTTTTTCATGGAATAAAAGCTTCCTAGACCTTATTCTGTTCCATATGTAAAGCGAAAGCATGTTTTCCTTGATACCCATGTGTTGTAATTGGTAATAAAATGAATTTGGATTGCCTTAAACATTAACTTTATCCTAAAGAAGATTTGTATTAGGCCGTTTTAAGATTTTTTTTAATTTCTAAATTTCCCAGTCTTATCACTTACTCAAATCCCACTAAGGAGAACAATTTCCTCTGTCAACTCCTCAACCACTAAGTTTCCTTCCGTTTCAAGCTCTCTGTATTCCATCTATCTACATGAGAATCGTCTTTGTAATTCCTCTTATAATTTAAAGTGATATCAGCATAAATGTAACACACTCCACTTTATATGTTATTCATTGATCAAAGGTATTTCATCTTTAAGAGAAAGAATATATGGTACAGCATATAATGGATGAGTGACTTGGACCCACTTCATGTTGGTCGACCATTAATTGCTTCTTTAGTATTTTGTGGCAGGAAATAGGACATGTCATGTTACCCACTATTTGAAATATTTCTCCAAGAATGCTCTGAACATCTATATAAATATATTTTTTTCTCTGTCATCCATTACAGTTACCTTTTTGTGCTAGCAGATTTGGAAGCAAGTAGGAGGGCATTTTGCACTTTGTTTTAAATGGCAAAGGATTATACTAATAATAACAATGGTGCAGGGCCATTAACAAGTGGATTGGTCCGTGCTTTTGTACAATGGAAACCATATATTGCAATGATATTATTGCAGTTTGGATATGCAGGCATGTATATAATTACAAAGGTTTCTCTGAACAGAGGGATGAGTCACTATGTTCTTGTAGTGTACAGGCATGCTATTGCTACAGTAGTCATGGCTCCTTTTGCATATGTTCTAGAAAGGTACCTGCAGCTATTTCTATCATGGCAGTGCAATGTTGGGCTTCTAATAAAGTTATAACCTGCACTGGATATAACATTTGAATTGTAATGTATTGCAGAAAAATCTGTCCAAAGCTCACTTTTTGGGTGTTCTGTCAGATTTTTGCTCTGGGTTTGTTGGGGTATGTGTTTTTCGAATTTATATAGGTTGTTTATATGTTATTAGAAATACATGTTTGGAATTGTATTGAGTATTTCTTTTTTTGGTTTGGACAGGCCTGTCATTGATCAGAATTTATATTATGCTGGTTTAAAACTCACTTCACCAACTTTGGCCTGTGCAATTGACAATGTCCTACCAGCTATGACTTTTGTGTTGGCTGTCTTGCTTAGGTATTTCTTCACTCCATTTCTATTCCTGCTATAAGTAATATGCTGAAAATCAATGGAAACCATTTTTATTATTTGTTATAATATATGGTTTTCTGGATTCACCTTCATAGTTTCTAGTCGATCATGATTTAATCATAGTAAATTATAATTAATATAAATTTTTTTTCTAATTAGAAGCAATCTTTAGAATACTTTACAGATGATGAAAAACTTATGTTAATTATTCATTTTCTCTATTATATGATTTTAGCAATTAAGATTTCTATTTGGCAGTTCTTTATTCCTTCATGGTTAATATAGGTTTTCAAATCATTATTTGAACTATGAAAATTATATTAAATGATTTGATTTAATAAAATAGAAATACTTTTATTTTATCATATATATATATGAATATTTAATACTTTTAAAATTGAATTTGTTTTCAATGGTGAATACTTGTTTATTAAGATATCAACATATTCTATTAATATATAAAATAAGTAGCCTCTAAGAAAGTTTGAAAGGCATCTTATTCTTCATATAACTTTTTTTTTTTTGACAGAGACATACTAAATTGTTTGTTCCCTCGTTCATATTGGCATAATAGCAATTCTAAATTTGATATCCAATGAAAATTAATGTATTTAAGCTTGTACTTAATTTACAGGATGGAAAAAGTAAGTATTGCAGAGATACGTAGCCAGGTAAAGATAGTGGGAACAGTTGTGTGCGTTGGGGGAGCAATGGTGGTGACATTATACAAGGGTCCTCCTATTTTTCAGCCTCGTCATCCTTCTTCCAACCATGGCCAACAATCTGCAAAACCTACCTCTACCAGTAGAGAATGGATTGAGGGTTCCCTGTTATTAGTAGCTTCATGCGTTGCCTGGGCTGGCTTTTTTGTTCTCCAGGTGACCATTATGGATCCATACTGATATTTATTTAATATAGATATAATATCGACTTAAATAGTTTATTTTAAATTTTGAGTTGTTTAGATGATTTATTTTAAATTACACTAATAGATGAATCATGTTGAAGTCATATAAATTTCTTACATAAATCAAAACTTAAACTTAGAAGTTTGAGTTGTTTAGATGACTCATTTTAAATTACATTAATAGATGGATCATATTGAAGATACGTGTGATTTCATATAAATTTCTTACACAAATCAAAATTTAGATTGTGTTGTTCAAGCCCTGACTATGGATATGTAGCTAGTTTAAAGAATGAAATTTTATTTGGTTGTGCAGGCGGCTGTTTTGAAGAAATATTCTACTCAACTTTTACTTACCACGTTAATCTGCTTCCTGGGAACAGTACAATCGCTTGCAGTTGCCATAGCTGTAGAGCACGATCCATCAGTGTGGGCATTAAGATGGAACATGAACCTTCTAACTGTGGTTTACTCAGTAAGACAGTTTTCCTATTACTTCTGCTTCTTAACTAATAAGAGGAAACTATTTTCTATCAGTTCTATTTCTTGGAGTAATCGACTTTAATCAAAGTTATAAGTTTGTTTTTTCAGGGAATTGTAGCTTCAGGAATTGCATATTATGTGCAAGGTTTGTGCATGCGTTTGAAAGGACCTGTATTTGTCACTGCATTCAGTCCGCTTCCTATGGTAATCGTGGCAATCATGGGACCCTTTATTCTTTCAGAGAGCATTTACTTGGGCAGGTGTGTCTTGTACTCCATAATTGTTTTGTTAATTTATGTTATTAATTTACTAAGTTTGTTGATCAAATTAAGTTGAGAACAACAAAATTGAATTATAGAGATTTAACTATAGAATTTGGAGTTAATCTTCATCAACCCATATCAGGATTTAATGTGATTTGCGTAATGCAATGCCATATGCAGCCTGGTGGGAGGAGTTGTGATAGTCGCAGGTCTTTATGCTGTCCTGTGGGGCAAAGTTCAAGAAAAGATAATGGATGTCTCCAACCAAATTCTTCCATCCACCGATTGTTAACAAAAGAACGGACGTTGTTAACGTGGAGATTAATTCATGTTGAATATGGTCTTCCACTGGCCGGCCAATTTATGAATCTTGCACGATATGCATGCCACCGAATCTTTCACATCATGCTTTATTTCAACTTTGCATCTAGTCTGAATTTCCAATTGCAAGAAAAATGAAATATATAAAATCTTTTTGGGTCCTAAATATATTCTTTTTACGGAGGAATATGTCAAAGGTCGTGGGAATTGGTTATTATTGTTAAATTGGTTCCACCTAATTTTCTCGCATTTGCACCTTGATGACATCATGCTAACATCATCACGCTCTGTTTACGTCATCATGATGTCACCTTATCCATAGCTCCTCAATCCATTGAATGACATTATGTTGATGTCATGCTGATGTCATCCTTGCTAACTTTACCATCACGACATTCCATCCAAACGATATATGCTATTATTTTGGTAGAAGCAACTTGGAATTTTTGCATGTTTCATTTGGAGGCCAATCTTTCGAAGATGATCCAATGGGGCCTTCCAACACACATGAAGTTGATAAAGACTAATAAAGCTAAAGAGGGAAGTTTGCAAGTATGTATATGTGAACTAGATGTGTTCCCAATGATTGTAAAGGTTTTGCACTTGTCCAGATGACCCTCAAAAACTCGCAATAGTCTATTTTGAATTACATGTAAAGAAACTTGCAGCCATCTAATGACAATTTCCACATAACCCAAAAGAGATAACAATGCAAATAAGTGCTTAAAATCCACATGCAAGAGAATAGACAACATACCCATCAAACATGACACAAGATATACCCTAGGAAAACCCTCAAGAGGGAAAAACCTAGCTTCCAAAAGCATCCATACTCTATCATATTAATCAGTAACAAAGCAAATACAAGAGTTACAATGAACACCTCTAAAGCATCAAGTCCTCCAATGCACTTTCATGTGTCCATGCATGAATCCATATATCCCATGCCATGCTTCACATATGCACTTCTCAAAAGGACACAATAATGACAACCAAACCACTCAGCCAACCTAAACCACTACACATGTGTTTGTTTTATAGAAACAAGCTCACACAAAATACAACTTGTGGTGAGGTAAAACCACGTACCAAAAAACCATGCAAATACAAAACCACTAATCCCTTATTTAATATTGGGTACTAAGACATCACTTTATTTAATATTTTCTCAATATTAAATTAATATCCCATGTCTCCCACACATTAAATATAATACAATGTTACAATACAACATCAAGTGGACCCCAAATAAATACTTATTGTGATTAACCACACCACCAAGGTGCATCACAACTAAATAATTATTTAATTACAACATTATAATAAATCATTTTATGCAATGGTGTACAACACCATATCCCAACATTCTCCCACTTCTTGTATGCATTGTATAAGGGATCAATACATGAAATACATCATCATAGCCATACATGAAACCACATGAATCTCCAACATGCTCTCGTGTTCCATCAAGATACCTACAATAAGAACAAAGTGACCACTATCTCAAGCAAGAACTTCTCTCATCCTCCAATGTGCCACCTATGGAAAAAAAGGAATATGTGAAGGTGAAGATGCACCAATCCACAAGCACAAGCATCAAATCCAAGTGATAATAAAAGCTCTAACCAAGCTACTGTCAACTGAAAAAAACCCACATGATCGGAAATAGCATCCAAAACACATGCTAATACATCCAACCATCCATACCTCCAAGGTATCAATACATTAGAAAACTCATGCCAAAAACATATGCAACCTATAAACTGCAACCACAAGTTCCCTATATAAAACCTATCAATGAAGAACATACATATCTAGGAACTCCCACTACATAGGTAATGTCAAAGCATGTCAAGTATACCAATCAACACTATATCAAGGTGTGATAAGTAAATCAAACCATGAAGTACCAAGAACAATAAAAATGATCCACACATGCAACCCAAAAATCTATATAATCTCTCACAACATGTTGCCACCATCCTCCCAAAATCATATGAACATGAACATCCACAGAAGGAACCATGAAGAAAGAAACCTATAAACCATAATATGTCCTCCTACCAACACCTCAAAAGTGTACTATTGTGTCAAGTATGATCTCCTAACAACCCCAAATGAAAAGCCTCAACAACATCCATAACACCCAATCTCATAGATCAAGTACAACATATGAATCAATGTAACAATGTCAAATTGGATGAAAGCCTCTCTATCCAAGAAGATCAAACTCAAAGTAACCATCCCCAAAACTGGAAATCAGCCCATAAACCATCTCCTAACAATCCTTATCAAAGAATGATATCATAAACTCAAATGCACAAGGAGATAACCATGTCATAACATCCCTCAAAATGAATCCTTCATGACTAACTATCCATAGCTCAAGATCCATATCTATGAAAGATAAAGCATATAAAATCATGTTAAATAATCCTCAAATGAGTGTCCATCATCAATCACCATGAATCAACTCAATCCCATGAGAAATCAAAGCATGAAACATAACACATCTAAAAGATATAATGGGAAAATACCTTTCAAATAACAAGCTCTTGAGTAGACCAAGAGTGGGAATGAGAATGCTCCTCCAGGATAACCAAGTCATCATGACTCACTCCAAGAAAAATCTTCTTTATTGGTACATCATGAACTCACGTCCATTTTCAGGTGAAAGTCCCTCTGTCTTCTTGTTGAAACCTCCAAAGAGTAGCCATCTCAAGAAAATGTCTCTAATCACAAGAGAACTCCAACCATCACCTATGTCTTCAAGTATACATGACTACCTGTAAGCAATCAATCCATGCCAAAATAAAAATGCAACATAGCACCATCATGAAGTAATCAAGCAAATGATCAATGTACCCAATACCAAGAGAATCACACACAATCAATGTCAAAGCTCCAACCATGAATCAAAAACATAAAGATGACAACATGATCTAACCATCTCCTCCTAGGAGATCACATGCACCATAACATATGTACATCCTAGTCTCAAGAGAACAAGTACCATGCCAAACTCTAAACTGGTATCAAGAGTAAACCATGACATAATAGCAAAAACTCTAAACTAAGAATACATATCCCAAATCATATGAATATAACCATACCCAATGATGCATCCATGTCATTGCCAACAACTCCCACTGAACCATGATACAATCTACACATGGCATCATGACAACCATCCTCTCCATGAAGATCATCCAAGTATGCACACAATCAACTGCAATATTAGTAACATACAAGTAAAATCAAGATCTTCAAACCAAGAAGATACCTACAACTGCCAAACCATCATAAGCATATTCATCACTGCCAAACCATCACTATCAAAAGGCTCCCACTAAAAGTGCATAACCAATGAATGTAACAAGATATCATGGCATTTTGATAACAATCTCCTAATAAAGATCAACCAAATATCCCTCACACAATCAAAGAACTCAAATGCAACAGGAGCTCCTCAATAAAGAAGGAAAAGTAAAACCATGATCCTCATACCAGGAAGATACACTGCCACAACCTAAATCAGGATCCAATCCAAAACCACAAACAATGCACTTGAATAAACCATTATAACATGCCAAAGTTCCTAAAGCACAAGAAACATCCATGACACCATGATCACCACCAAATGTTGGAACCTCTAAAAATGTGGTTTATGTGGGGGAGGTTCCACCCAAAGATAACCCTTGAGATTTCAATGCAAAGGAGATTCAAATCTAACAATAGGGTTGACCTAGGGACTGAATATAGCAAAAAGGGGTTAACCACCAAGTGTAAACTTGGAAAACTCAAAATGTTGGAAAACACAATGTGATATGAAAATGACTAAGAAATGCAAGTAAAATGTAACAGAAAATTATGAAATTGGAAATGCGCACCTAGGAAACTGAAGGAGGATTGGAGGTATGGAATCTTGAAATATCCACTATTAAAGCTAACTAGAACTCATATGCCAAGCCAGGCGAATCAATCCAGTTTTGGGTAAACTGTGTCAGAACAGGTTTCAAACAAATGGGTACTCAGATCTTTAAAAATCCCTAATAGATAGGCACAATGGCACTCATTTTCCAATAGTGGAAAATCAGTCCACTTCTATATTTCTAGAAATTCAAAACTAGATTATGTAGCTCTCAGTCTATTTTTTTGTTCCTAATTCAGATTCGGGTTTGAAACTGCAAAATTCAGTATGTAGAGCTTCTCTAAGCTTCTCCAAGGCTTGTTCACAATTTTGACAACTCTGAATTTCTTTGACAACTTGATGACAACTTTTCCAATCTTTCTCCTTGATAAATTTGCAACCTAGACCTGTAAATCACATGCAAAGAGAGGGAATAATGTTGTGGGGTTAGTGAATAGGGATTAGTCTTGGTCAAACCCCTTGTTGGTAATTAAACCCTTGAAATAAAATGAAATAGAATAGAGAATGATGAATGAACAAATATGATGTTGCAACTCACCAAACCCTTGTAATAAAGTGCTACAAACATGTAAGTAATGGCTCCAATAGATGAGGACTTGAAATCTAGCTTGATTTTGATGCAATTCTTGCTTGAAACACACAATCACATGCCACAATTGTTAGCTCTAAAACAACATGATGCAAACAATCCTTGACATAATGATTGACACTCGAATAATGCTCTTGAATGCTTGATAATCTACCCTTGAAATTCCTTGAATGCTCTTGTGAATGCTCAAATGCTCTTGTGAACTATATGCATGAATACTTGAATGCTTAGTGGTGAAAATGAGAGAAAGAACCTTGTATTTATATTTAATTATGCAATAATTCTTGAAATTACAACACTACAAGCTAACCTTATAGTGGAGAATAAAAACCTGCCAAAAATTTAAATTAAGTTTGAATTTTGAGTTAAAGGGGACTCATTCGCCACCCTGGGTGAATGGGTCCCACCTAAGGGGACTCATTTGAACATAATAGCAAATGAGTCCCACCTTAGGAATTTGAGGTGTGTTTTGGGATTTCGATGTTTTAAATGATAATTGTCAGGATTATTCTCAAAAATACACATAAATAAGGCATGTGGATGCAAGATGGGGCCAATTAAAGCATAAGAAAGCCCAAATTATTAATGAAAAACCTAGGAAAATGTGACAGTGTGTAAAAACACTTTGAAATATAGCTTGGTAAATGACGAAAAGAGGTTATTTTATTAACAAGACCTTAGAAAAGTGTGAAACTATGTTACAACACTTTACAACACTTAAGTAAGGTACCATTTGAATCCTTTTAGTTCACAAGGGCCCAAGACCTAATGTGAATGTGTTATTCGCATTGCAATATTAAATCAAGGCCACTAAGCTAGAATCACAAGGAGGGCCCAAACAAGTCAAAAAAAGTAGAAGGGTTACTTTTTTATTGACTCCATCTAGCCCCCACTTTAGTGAGAGGATGAACTTGTTTCAAACTCACACTAAAGTAGACCAACACACACATCAAGATGGGTTCAAATGTACCAATGCTAGCAAGACAGGACAACAATGATTAAGATGGGTGATCAAGCCCCCAAGATCAAGATCCCATGACAAAATAGCTTAAGTGTAAAGGGAACACACATAGAAAGAGATGTCAGAACAACAAGGCACAAGCATACAATTCTAAAAAGAAAAAGGTGAAAACAAAAGAATTGGATCAAGCTTCAACTGTTTTCCAACACGATGTGGATCAAATCTAGGTTGCTTGTCCAGAAAATGCATACTCACTCTAAAGGCTGGCCAAGGAACTCAGCTGAAACAAATACCAGGTGAAAGAGTCTTAAAAGATTGAAACATGCATAAGCCCGGTGGTATGTCACTTTACACACACCTGAGTAGCTATGGGTGAGTTCATGCACCTTGGATTAGGGCTACCTTTCATGCCGCTACCAAAGTTATACCTCTAATAACTGCAGCCGGGTTCCACCACAAAAATATTTACTTTAAGCTTCATGGGACAAGAGAAAAACTTCGATGCTTGGAGCTCATGAACAAATGTGTCTTCCACAATACACAATACAAACTATATTGTGGGTGTGCATGCTAAACTAGTACAAAATGAAAAACTGGGAAGTATTCAGGATTCTTAACGTGGGTTCGTACGAGATGTGCTTTCCAAGGGGAACAGTATGCTAATGCATCTCCAAAGGCGGGGTTAAGTCAGGGCTATGAAAAATTCACAACTTGGGGATGGAGTGCATCACATCAAACCCGCTAAGAGAGAATGTAATTATGCTAAGATAGGTCTTGTGAGAGGGCATCACCAATACATCCCTAAAAGTGACAAATGCATCGTATGGTAAAGAGGGTTACTTTTAAGAACCATGAAAAAGAAAAAAAATGCAAAATGATAATGCCAATAAATATGCCCCCACTTTAAAGGAATTTCTAACATCATATTATGAGCAATTACTTTAAAGTAGCCAATGGAAAATGCAAACAAGAAAGAAGACATGCGAGCCAACTTGGAAATCCCTATACGAATTCATATGTTTTCGTTTTCAAGTAAAGCTACGTCATGCGAGAGAAAAATAAAAGGGAGGGATTTCCCCCAAAATGAAAACACCAAACACATAAGGGATCTATGGATTTTGGGTTGATATTTTCTTTATTGCAATGTTTTTTTAGAGAGCTTGGAACTATCATCAGCCCCAAATACACATAGAAATGGAAGAATGGCACAAAGAGAGCGAAAATAAAGAAAAATATTTTGGGTCAACATGGAATCTGAGGCATAGTGTGTCTCGACGCCTTGTGTCATTCCCAAAAGGAAAACACAAGACAAATGAAAAAAAAAGAAGCGAAAGAAAGGGAAAACTTTAAGGTCAATATGGAAGGAATATGAATTTCTTAGGTACGCCATTCATCAAAGTAGAAACCTAAAAGAAAGAATTAAAATAAAAAGGAACTGACAAAATAAAGTCTTTAGGTTAATAGACATGGGGTGTCTTGACGCCTTGCATCATCCCTATAAGGAAAACACAAGAAAAGGATAAAGATGAAAAAGTGAAATCGATGCACGACATAGAGAATAATGAAGGTACAAATAGGGGAATGCCACAAAGCAAGAGAACATCAAACAAAACATCATAGGGGATCACATTACGCACATGAAATCACACAAAAGAAATTGAAAAATGAAAAGAAAATGCAAAAGGCTAGTAAGGAAAGAGCAATTCATCGGCCTCCCAATCATGTTCATTGTATACCAAAGGTAGACAGCTAGCCAAAGGGAAAAGGGCAAGTGTCGAACTAGGAGAAGTACTAGGTTCAATACTCTATATAGGAGATTTCTCATTTAAGCTTATGGAAGAGGAAAACAATGTGTTCAATTCGTTATGCACCTCTTCATTGATTTTAGTGGTCTCGTCATCATCATCCAAGTTAATCACAACAAGAGGATGAATGATAATGTCAATCAAAGAGTTCATCTCTTGTTATGATTGTTGTATTGGGTCATTTTGTTTTGGTTGGGATGCATTGCCTCGATCAAGTTTGAATTTTGATTTTCTTTGTTTAACTCTTCATGTAACTTACGAGCAAGAGCACGACGTCTACGCTTATGCTCTCTAGCACCTCTATTTCTTTTCTTTTTTTTTTCAAGTTGCATTTCTGTGGGAGCAGGTTGAGCAACCATAGGTTTCTTTTCTTCTTGAATTTATAAGCTTGTTTGAGTCTAGGAGGTGTGAAGAAATTATTTTCATTGTTTCTTGGTCATTTGTAGGACATAGTCGGGGTTTCTATTTTGTGTTGGTCTTGGTTGTTTATGTCTATTTTAGGTTCAAGCATGGTTTCGTCAAGGATGGAAGGTGAAAAAGTAGAGGGGGACATGTTTTGAAGGGATAGTTTGACTATTTTCTTTTCTTTGAATTTTTGGTAAGATACGAAAAAGAATTCTTCTCATTGCTTGATATGTTCCATGGGCTCAAGCCAAAAGGAATCAGATGGAAAAGTTTCCCTTGGAAGGGAAGGGGTTAAAGCCACTATGGTGAATAGTAAATATTTCATCGTCAAAGGGGAACTTTAAGCATTTTTACACAACCGAAGGGACGGATTTCATTGAGCAAAGCCATGGATGGTCTAGCCTCAAAAAAAATTGGTCCAATTATGGGATGATGGAGAATGTTACATCTAATGTTTTTGGTCCTATTTGCAATGGTAAGGTGATCGATCCTATCGTAGGGCAAGCAAAACCATTGTATGTCTTGATCCATGCTTTCAACCTATCATATTTGTCTTGATAGAGTTCATGCAAAAGTAGGAATTCCTTAGTGATCACATTCTCTCCACAGGTGTGATCTATTAGTATCCCATAATTAGTGGATTTTCATAGATTGTAATGTCCCCTTTTTAGCATGATCATGTTTTCGGATGATTTAGCCTATCACTGGCTCTCATAGGCTAACACGAGTGGTTAAAGGGTCTTCTGAGGTAGGGTCTTAGTTAGCAGAGGCTTGTATCTTCTCCAGAGTTTAGTGATTTAAGTTTTGGCTTTCATTGGGTGTCTCCAAAGGCCCATTTTCTATACTTACTATTTATAGTACAAGTCTAAGATTGGTTGACAGGGACCCTTACTATATTTAGTAAGGCACTTGGTCGTATTGAGATTTGTAGAGTTGACCCCAGTTTTAGTTGGTGTGATGAGATAATAAATATTAAGGAAGATATTAATGTTTTATCATCTTTGTTGGTGTAATTAAATGTCTTGTACCTTGTCCTAGGTCATGATTACACCTTAGTTAAGTTTACTTAGGGACCACATAGGATGTTGTTGGAGATTTTCCACTTTTGGTGGACTTGACATGTCATACCTCATCACTTCCACCTTTTTATTGGACCCGCATCCGAAGGCGTGAAGATTATCTCTCCATCTTTGTGGGTGATCCACCGCGTGAGTGTCACGTCATCTCCTCCCTTTTACGTTGGGTGACCTTTTCCTTGGTTACATCTCGCGTATCATAATAAATACGACACTTGTGTAATCTTTATAACCCTTCTATGTTTCTCACTGCCCGGCTGCCATAACCAAGGGGTCTCCATATTTTAAGTATTATTGCATATGTAGTACATTATTGGCGAATGCAGGTTTATTCTTGTCATATTCTTTTCTCTCTCATTTTTTCTTTCTATTAGGTCTCTATATTTTGGGTGGCTACCTTCATAGCCAATTCTTACATGGTATCAGAGCTTTTGGAGTGCCTTTAGTTAGTCTTTTGGAGAGATTCTTAGAGGGTTCCAATTTTGGCCTTGTGTTGCAAGTGCATTTTGGGAGCTTGTTGCATCAGATCTGAGCTCGCCATTGTGTCTGAAGTGTCCGAGATAGTCATATTTTCCTTTTGTTTCGTCTCAGTTGGACATTGAAGGCCAAATCTGCAAAGGGTTGAAGATTGGAGGTGGTTGCCAGATCCAGGAGGTAGCTACCACTTCGGAGCATTTTTAGCCAAAAAGGACATCACCATTGCATCCAAAAGGGCCAAAAACCCCTAAATCGAATACCAAATCGTCTGAATCAGAGCAAGTTGCTCTCGGAGGCAAAAAATTTTCACAAGCGGGTCGTACTGCCTACCTGTCCAGTCGGTACCATTTTTTTTTAAAAAAAGTCTTCTACTTTTTTGAGAAATTTTTCAAAAAAAAAATTATTCAAAAATTATTGTTTTCGCAGTTTTTATTTGGTTGTAAAGTTTTTATAAAAATCAAATTAAAAAATAATAATAATAATTTTTACTGCGAGAAGATACGAAGTACCACAGCGGAACCCTTGGTACCAAATTGCACCTGCGGCGAGTGCGTAATTGGTAGCCCGGTGCCGCCAACTTCTGCGACTCTGCCGTGGCAATTAAGCGAAGACCTATCGACCCTAGGCTGCGGTAGGCAGTGACGGGTTAGATCCACTATCCAGTAGGTATGTGCCCACCCCAAAAATTTAATATGTTTTTAAGTTTTTTAATAAAAACTTTTAAATAATTGTTTTAATTAAGTTTTTAAAAATAAAACTTTTAAAAGTTTTTTCCCTAACTTTGTTAATAATTTATATATTAAAGTTTTTTTTAATAATAAAAAAAAATAAAACATTATGTTTTTCTTTATTAATTGTTAATAAAAAATTCATAAAAAATTCATTTTCTTTATTATTTTAATAATAAAGTTTTTTAATAATTTTTTTTAAATTGGACTTCTTATTAAGTTTTTTTAAAAAACAAATCATGCTCTCATATGCAAACCTGGGAAAATTATTTTGCCTCCCGATTGAGCCTTGTCTTGGACCATTTGTTCCTCTAATCGGCAGTCAAATGGGGGCCAGTTGCTCCTACCGACATCCACCTGGAGGGCTTTCTTCACGGTCTTTAGCTTTGGGTTTCTTTGGTTGGCTTCTTCATTAGTATTTCTAGATTTGCATCATGTTGATTGTAGTTCTCCTCTTTGTAATGTTGTAATCGCACTAAAATAAAGTGCCACAATCTTCTATTTCAGTGTACTATGTCATGTTTTGTATGCTTTTTTGGATTGATCTATGTATCTAGTGTTAGTTCCTATCTACTCAGCATATGCAGTGGCTGGTTACCCATGCATTTTGGTGAGATGGACTAAACACCATATAGACCTTCTTATTTTGGAAGCACTCTACCTGTCTTCCGAAGTTTGGTTCTACATCCAGAGACTTGGTGCATGGCTCTAGTGAGACTTGGATTGTACAATTTGTGCATGGCTCCAGTGAGACATGGATTGTACCAATCTGCTATTATTGAGCATTCAGTTGATGCTCACATAGTTGTCTTCTTGGTTCTGACCTTATTCCTGTTGTAGTGTGGATTCTTCTACAGTTCTTCATCAATAGATTCTGCAGTTACTCTTGAGTTGACAGATTCAACTTAGTCACCAGTTATGTGGCATCTTCTGCAGTTGTACCTGATTCCTTCCATTAGTTCTTTGCACAGTTTGGCATTTCTTTTGGAACAACATTTGGAGGGCTCATCATCATCCTTGGTCTGCTCTTGACATTGTTCTACATTCTCTCCTTCTTCAGTTCAGATTGGGGACTCTTGACATTGTGACATTTGAGCAGTGACTCCATTGAGGGGGGGTTGCATGGACTTTCTCCATTCTTCTTATGGGGGGACTTTTTCCTCACATGGTGGTTTTTCCTTCTCATGCCATATTCATAGGCTTTTGTATTTCATCTCTCTTATGGGGGGTAGTTTTTTCCCACTAGGTTTTTCTATCTTTCTCCACTTTATGAGAGATTGCATTGCATATGTACATGGGTACCTAATATGGCCTAGTAGCTGGGACCCATCTTGAATTGTTTACTTTTGTGTACATTCTCCCTAAGTTGCACTTAAGGGGGGTGTTGGTGTAATTAAATGTCTTGTACCTTGTCCTAGATCATGATTACACTTTAGTTAAGTTTACTTAGGGACCACATAGGAGGTTGTTGAAGATTTTCCACTTTTAGTGGACTTGACATGTCATTACCACATCACTTCCACCTTTTGTGGACACATCATGTGATTATCTCTCCATCTTTTGTGGGTGATCCACCTTTTGTAGAGATTATCACATTATCTCTTTCCCACTTTAGGTGGAGTGATAACTTTTCATAGTTGTCTCATATCATAAGATTATGACACTTGTCATAATCTTATGCCCTTCTATGTTCTCACCTTGGCTATATAACCAAGGGGTCTCTTATATACTATTGTACTACATATCATATTTGCATTATTGGCAGAATACAGTTTATTCTTGTCATATTCTTTTCTCTCTCATTTGTGCTTTCTATTAGGCCTCTAGATCTTGGGTGGCTACCTTCATAGCCAATTCTTACAATCTCAAATGATATTTATTAAATTATAGGTTTCATTATAAATTTATAACTTAACTTTATAACATGAGGGTCAAGTCATCTTTAAAAAGAGGCCATGTTTATTATTTAATTATGGGTGCCTATCCCAAGGTGAGAATTTAATATTAATCAAAGTGAAAACTTAATAACATTTAATGAGAATTAAATGTGCTTTTTGGAGGAAATCGCACTCTTCATGAAATGGTTATAAATTGCCTTCAAAAAGTCAACTTCTCTCATTCTATTGAGCATTTTGATTTCATGAATTGTTATGTGAGAAGTATCCAAGGGTTTATGTCTTTCAAGCCATTGCAGAATGATAAACTCTTAATTGTTACAACCATTTGAGGTGGTGAAATATCCATTGAATTTGGCATTCAGGAGAGCTTTAGACAGAAGTTATATTTGAGCAAAACAGTGAAAGGAATTAGAGGGTTTTAATGCAATTATCATTCAGAAAATTACATAGGTTTTTTGGTAGATTGAAGGTTTCAAATTGAGAAATGACTAAAGGTTACATTTAGCATTGTTTGCACATATTCCAAGGTTGTATGGCTACTTTATCAGCCAGGAATTGCTGCAAGGGAGGCACTAAGGATTGGAGGACAATTTTGTTCTTGGAAGCCTCAATAAATTCCAATAAAATTCTAGAGTGGGCACTCGATTATAGGAAGACAATGGCATCATTCTCGAAGGATTTCTTTTCTAATTTTGGGAGTATTGAACCATCCAGAGGATACTTTTTACCAGAATGATTGATGCATGTTACTCTTCCATGCTAGGCGCCTTGGGCAACATAGACATATTCCATAGCATTTCAAGTGTAGTCTTCATCATTGAAGTAGCAACATCCATTACCAAGATCTTTTTAATTGCTAGTTATTCCCAAAATTTGTTAGAAACGATATTGTAATAAGGAAAATTGTAAAAACTAGGGTGATCCCACAATAGTGGTTTACAATTTTTGGCCAAACTAGACACTGAAATTATTTGTTTTAACTAAATCTTCACATTCAGGCACCTATAGCAGATAAATCGTTAGGAATTTT